>JAVSCE010005978.1:0-61291 GCA_032199065.1 Smutsia gigantea | reverse complement strand
AAGCTAAAGGCAAGGATGAATGAGCATCGCCTCAAATTAGACCAAGATCTTGAAACGCAGCATAACACCCTTGCTACAAAAATGAATAAGCTTCTCAAAAAACATCAGGCTGCTCTGGAAAAAGAGGTAGCTGATCAGTATTACTAATGTATTTATTCTATGTTGCAACTATTTCAAAATTAATCAAGGTGGCATTTTGATATATGGTATCTGTTCCCCAGAACCAAGCAAATCAACCGGGGAAAGGGAGAAATATTTATATAATAGGTAAAATATCAAGTGCTGAGTCTGGGAACCAGTAGATATGGGATTATGTCCTGATAACTTGATACTTTTATAGTGTAACAGTGGTTAAGTCATTTAGATGAGATTAAAGATGACGACGTGAGAGATGAGACAGAGGCCTCCTCACAAAACCACATATAATATGAGAATATAGTGAATACAACTAACCCTAAAAATCAACAGCTAAGAAGGCTCCACCAGACTGCTTAAACCTGTAGAAAAGAACAGACCTTCAAAAGGTAACATACCAAAGCCATGATCTGGGGGGACCCATGCTCTTTCCCCACCTCAGCTCCCCAGCAGAAGTAAGAGAAATGGAGTGGGGAGGGGTTGAAGACATAAGACTGCTGAACACCCAGCCCTGTAGATCTGCTCTGGAAACATGAACCTACAATGCATGGTGCTCTGGAGATTCGTGGGGTTGGAAAGCTAAGAGAAGAGGAATACTTGGAGAGTGAGATTCCAGCCACTTGTGGAAAACAGAGATCCACATCTGGGTGCTCTTGGACAAAAGAAAGGCAGGCAGTATGAGAGCCTTCCTAACAGCAAGAGGGCTACTAAAGGGGCTAGGATTACAGAGAGCTTGCTCCTCAGGAAAAAGAACAGGTAGACAAAATTGTCCAGGTGCACTCCTCCCAGCAGTTTGGGAGCTACACAGCTCCAAAGCCTTCTACCATTATATGCAGCCTGCTGCACCTTCCAACCAGCTGGCACTGGCTTCCAAACCAGCTGCCCCTGACCTGGCATCAGTCTAGCCAGAGGGAGACCCCACCTATGGCAGCTACAAACGCAAAGCATAGAGGGTTAACACCTCTGTGTTCGGCCCTCTGGTCTGGCCAGTGGAGAGAGGCACAGTAGTCGGGAAGCAGGAAACAGCTCTTTCCAAGCCCCAGGCACCAGTGCAATTCCCCTGCAACACCCAACGTCAATCCAGGAGAAGAGCAGCTAAAGAGAGTAGACTTCATGGGCACTATAGGGTGCCACATACAACTATGAAACATCAATGGAAACTGGTTCAACCCAAATACGTAAAAACACCAGAAAAAGGATCAAGTGAAACTGAACTCATCAATCTTCCTGAAAGGGATTTCAAAGAAAAATCATAAACATGCTCATGGAGTTCCAGAAAAATATTCAAGAACTCAGCAATTGATTCAGGATGGAGATCCAGTCATTATGGAATGCAGTGGGGGGATTTAAAAAGGAGATTAGATACAGTGCAGGAGACAATAAATGAAAAAGAAATTAAAGAAGAGGAATACAAAGAAGCTGAGGCACATACAAAAGGACCTCTAGGAAGTAAAGGATATAGAGAGAACTGTGTGACCAATCCAAACAGAACAATATTTGCATTATAGGGGTATCAGTAGATGAAGAGAGAGAAAAAGGGGAAGTGTCTTTGCAGAGGTAAGTCCTGAAAACTTCCCCAAATTGGGGAAGGAGATAGTCTCTCAGGCCATGGAGGTGCACAGATGTCCCAACACAAGGGACCCAAGGAAGTCAACACCAAAACATATAGTAATTAAAATGGCAAAGATCATAGATAAGGACAGACTATAAAAAGCAGCCAGGGAGAGTAAAAAGATCACATGCAAAGGAAAACCCATCAGGCTCCCATCAGATTTCTCAGCAAAAACCTTACAGGCCATAATGGAGTGGCATGATGTATTTAATAAAATGAAGCAGAAGGGCCTCGAACCAAGAATACTTTGTCTGACAAGATTATCATTTAAATTTGAAGGAGGGATCAAACAATTTCCAGATAAGCAAAAGTTGAGAGAATTTACCTCCCACAAACTGTCTCTACAGTGAATTTTGGAGAGACTGCTACAGATGGAAGTGTTCCTAAGGCTAAATAGCTGACAGCAGAGGTAATAAAACCACAATAAAGAAGAGCAACTAATTACTAAGCAAATGCAAAATTAAATCAAATACCCCAAAGTCAGTCAAGGGTACAGAATATGATACCTAATATATAAAGAATGGAAGAGGAAAAAAAGAAGAGAATATGATACCTAATATATAAAGAGTAAAGAATGGAAGAGGAAAAAAAGAACTTTTAGATTGCGTTTGTAATAGCATACAAAGTGATTTTATTTAGACTCTTAGAGAGAAAGGAAGTTAACCTTGAACCTTTGGTAACCATCAATCTAAAGCATGCAATGCCAATAACTACATAACTATCGATAATAACCCTAAATGTAAATAGACTGAATGCACCAATCAAAAGACATAGAATCACTTAATGGATACCAAAACAAGACCCATCTATATGCTGCCTACAGGAAACTCACTTCAAGCACAAAGACATACACAGACTGAAAGTAAAGGGATGGGAAACGATATTTAATACATCTAATAGGGAGAAATAGCAGGAGTTCCAGCACTTGTATCAAATTAGACTTCAAAACAAAGAAAGTCACAAGAGACAAAGAAGGACATTACATAATGATAAAGGGGTCAGTCCAAGAAGAGGATATAACCATTATAAGTATCTACCCATGCAACACAGGAGCACATGCATATGTGAAACAAATACTAACAGAATTAAAAGGGGAAATAAAAAGCAATGCATTCATTTTAGGAGACTTCAACACACCACTCACTCCAAAGGACAGATCAACCACACAGAAAACAAGGAGACAGAGGCACTGAACAACACATTGGAACAGATGGACCTAACAGATATCTACAGCACTCTACCCCCAAAAGCCACAGGATAAACATTCTTCTCAAGTGCACACGGAACATTTTCAAGAATAGATCATATACTAGGCCACAAAAAGAACCTCAGTTAATTGAAAAAGATTGAAATTGAACCAACCAGCTTCTCAGACCACAAAGGTATGAAACTAGAAATAAATTACTCAGAGAAAAAGAAAAAGCCCACAAACACATGGAAGCTTAACAACATGCTCCTAAATAATCAGTGGATCAATGACCACATAAAAACAGATCAAGAAATATATGGAGACAAATGTCAACTGTAATTCAACACTGAAAAATCTATGGGATGCAGCAAAGGTGGTGCTAAGAGGGAAGTATATTGCAATATGGGCCTACCTCAGGAAAGAAGAAGAATCCCATAAAAACAGTCTAAACTTAAATTGAAAAAACTAGAAAAAGAAGAACAAATGAGGCCCAAAGTCAGTAGAGGCAGGTACGTAATAAAGATTAGAGCAAGAATAAATAAAACGGACAAGAATAAAACAATAGAATCAATGAAAGCAGGAGGTGGTTCTTTGAGAATATAAGCAAAATAGATGAGCCCCTAGCCAGACTTACGATAAAAAAGTCCACACAAACAGAATCAGAAATGAAAAAGGAAAAATCGCTATGGACACCACAGAAATACAAAGAATCATTAGAGAATACTATGAAAAATTGTATGCTAACCAACGGGATCACCCAGAAGAAATGGACAACTTTCTAGAAAAATACAGCCTTCCAAGGCTGACCCAGAAAGAAACAGAAAATCTCAACAGACCAATTACCTGCAGCAAAACTGAGTCAGTAATCAAAAAACTATGTAAGAGTAAAAGGCTTGGACCAGATGTTTTCACTGCTGAATTTTATCAGACATTTAGTGAAGACCCTACTATGCATCCTCCTTAAAGTATCCCAAAAAGTAGAAGGGGAGGGAATACTTCCCACCTCATTTTATGAGGCCACCATCACTCTAATACCAAAACTAGGCAAACACACCATAGAAAAAGAGAATTACAGACCATTATCCCTGATGAACATAGATGCAAAAATACTCAACAAAATATTAGCAAATCAAATTTAAAAATACATCAAAAAATCATCTGTCATGATCAAATATGATTTATTCCAGGGATGCAAGGATGGTACAACATTCAAAAATCCATCACCATCATCCACCACATAAACAAAAAGAAAGACAAAAACCGCATTATCATCTCCACAGAGGCTGAAAAAACTCTCAACAAAATGAGTATAGAGGGCAAGTACCTCGAAATAATAAAGGCCATATATGACAAACCCACAGCCAACATCGTACTTCACTGCGAGTCTGAAAGCTTTTCTTTTTTTAAATTTTTTAATTTTTTAATATTGCCATCATTAATCTACTGTTACTTGTGCAACATTATGGGTACTGGACTCCCCACATCATTTAGTCCCCACCACCTACACCATTACAGTCATTACAATCACTGTACATCAGTGTAGGGAGATCCTGCAGAATCACTACTTTTCTTCTCTGTTTTGTACAGCCCTCCCCCTATATTATGTCTGCTAATCATAATATCCCTTTTTCCTCCTTGTCACACCCTTCCCATCCATCCACCCCAGTCCCTTTCCCTTTGGTAACTGTTACTCCATTCTTGGGTTCTTTGAGTCTGCTGCTGCTTGTTCCTTCAGTTTTTTTCCTTGTTCTTATACTCCATGTGAAATCATTTGATACTTGTCTTTTTCCACCTGGCTTACTTCACTGAGAATAATACTGTGTAGCTCCATCCGTGTTGTTGCAAATGGTAGGGTTTGTTTTCTTCTTATGGCTGAATAATATTCCATTGTGCATATGTAACATATCTTCTTTATTCATTCATGTACTGATGGACACTTAGGTTGCTTCCATTTCTTGGCTGTTGTAAATAGTGCTGCGATAAACATAGGGGTGCATATGTCTTTTTCAAACTTTGCTGCTGCATTCTTAGCGTAAATTCCCAGGAGTGGAATTCCTTGTTCAAATGGTATTTCTATTTTGAGTTTTTTGAGGAACCTCCATACTGCTTTCCACAATGGTTGTACTAATTTGCATTCCCACCAGCAGTGTAGGATGGTTTCCCTTTCTCCACATCCTCGCCCAACATTTGTTATTGTTTGTCTTTTGGAACGTGGCCATCCTTACTGGTGTAAGGTGGTATCGCATTATGGTTTTAATTTGCATTTCTCTGCTGATTAGCAATGTGGAGCTAGCATCTTTTCATGTGCCTGTTGGCCATCTGAACTTCTTTTTGAAGAAGTGTCTGTGCAGCCCCTCTGCCCATTTTTTAATTGGCTTATTTACTATTGAGCTCTTTATATATTTTAGATGTCATCCCCTTATCGGGTATGTCATTTATGAATATATTCTCCCATAATCTAGGATATCTTTTTGTTCCACAGGTTGTGTCCTTTGCTGTACAGAAGCTTTTCAGCTTGATATAGTCCCACTTGTTCATTTCTGCTTTTGTTTCCCTTGCCCACAGAGATATGTTCATGAAGATGTTGCTCATGTTTATGTCCAGGAAATTTTTGCCTGTATTTTTTTCTAAGAGTTTTATGGTTTCATGACTTCCATTCAGGTCTTAGATCCATTTTGAATTTACTTTTGTGTATGAGGTTAGACAGTGATCCAGTTTCCTTCTCTTACATGTAGCTGTCCAGTTTTGCCAACACCGGCTGTTGAAGAGACTGTCATTTCCCCTATGTATGTCAATGGCTCCATTGTCATATGTTAAATGACCTGTATATATTTGGGTTAACGTCTGTACTCTCTATTATGTTCCACTGGTCTGTGGATGTGTTCTTGTGCCAGTATCAAATTGTCTTGATTACTGTGGCTTTGTAGTAGAGCATGAAGTCAGGGAACCTAATTCCCCATTTTATTCTTCCTTCTCAGGATTTCTTTGGCTATTTGGGGTCTTTTTTGGTTCCATATGAATTTAAGGACTATTTGTTCCAGTTCATTTAAGAATGCTGCTGGTATTTGATAGGGATTGCATTGAATCTGTAGATGACTTTAGGTAGTATAGCCATTTTGACAATATTGATTCTTCCTAGCCAAGAGCATGGGATGAATTTCCATTTGTTAGTGTCCTCTTTAATTTCTCTTAGGAGTGTCTTGTAGTTTTCAGGGTATAGGTCTTTCACTTCCTTTGTTTTTGACGCAATTGTGAATGGAATTGTTTTCTTGATTTCTCTTTCTGCTAGGTCATCATTAGTGTATAGGAATGCAACAGATTTCTGTGTATTAATTTTGTGTCCTGCAACTTCGCTGAATTCAGATATTAGATCTAGTAGTTTTTGGAGTGGAGTCTTTAGGGTTTTTTAGGTACAATATCATATCATCTGCAAATAGTAACAGTTTGACTTCTTCTTTACCCATCTGGATGCCTTGCATTTCTTTGTTTTGTCTGATTGCCTGGCTAGGACCTCCAGTACTATGTTGAATAACAGGGGAGAGTGGGCATCCCTGTCTTGTTCATGATCTTAGGTGAAAAGCTTTCAGCTTCTCACTGTTAAGTATGATGTTGGCTGTCAGTTTGTCATATATGGCCTTTATTATGTTGGGGCACTTGCCTCTATACCCATTTTGTTAAGAGTATTTATGATGAATGGATGTTGAATTTTGTCAAATGCTTTTTCAGCAACCATGGAGGTGATCATGTGGTTTTGTTCTTTTTGTTGATGTAGTGGATGGTGTTGATGGATTTTCGAATGTTGTACCATGCTTGTATTGCTGAGATGAATCCCACTTGGTCATGGTGTATGATCTTCTTGATGCCTTTTTGAATTCGGTTTGGTAGTATTTTGTTGAGTATTTTTGCATGTGTGTTCAGCAGAGGTATTGGTCTCCAATTTCCTTTTTTGGTGGGGTCTTTCCCTGGTTTTGGTATTAGAGTGATGCTGGCTTCATAGAATGAGTTTGGAAGTATTCCCTTCTCCTCTATTTTTTGGAAAACGTTAATGACAATGGGTATTCTGTCTTCTTTGTATGTCTGATAACATTCAGCAGTGAATTCTTCTGGACCGGGGGTTTTCTTCTTGGGTAGTTTTTTGGTTTCCGATTCAATTTCTTTGCTGGTAATTCTACTGGTTAGGTTTTCTGTTTCCTCCTTGGTCAGTCTTATAATCTTGCATTTATCTAAGAAGTTGTCCATTTCTTCTAGGTTTTCCAGCTTGTTAGCATATAGATTTTCATTGTATTCTTTAATAATTCTTTGTATTTCTGTGGGATCCGTCATGATTTTTCCTTTCTCATTTCTGATTCTGTTTATGTGTGTAGATTCTCTTTTTCTCTTAATATTTCTGGCGAGGGGTTTATCTATTTTGTTTATATTTTGAAAGAACCAGCTCTTCATTTCACTGATTTTTTTCTATTGTTTTATTCTTCTCAATTTTATTTTCTTCTTCTCGGATCTTTATTATGTCCCTCCTTCTTGTGACTTTGGGCCTCATTTGTTCTTCTTTCTCCAATTTCAATAATTGTGACTTTAGACTATTCATTTGGGATTGTTCTTCCTTCTTTAAATAGGCCTGGATTGCAATACACTTTCCTGTTAGAACTGCCTTTGCTGCATCCCACAGAAGTTGGGGCGTTGTGTTGTTGTTGTCATTTGTCTCCATACATTACTTGATGTCTGTTTTAATATGGTCGTTGATCCACTGATTATGTAGGAGCATGTTGTTAAACCTCCATTTTGTTTTCTTTGCACAATTTATTACTAGTTTTATACCTTTGTCATCTGAGAAGTTGGTTGGTAGAATTTCAATATTTTTTAATTTACTGTGGTTCTTTTTGTGGCCTAGTATTTGGTCTATTCTGGAGAATGTCCCATGTGCACTTGTGAAGAATGTGTATCCTGCTGCTTTTGGGTGTAGAGTTCAGTAGATGTCTGTTAGGTCCATCTGTTCTAGTGTGTTGTTCAGTGCCTCTGTGTCTACTTGTTTTCTGTCTGGTTTACCTGTCCTTTGGAGTGAGTGGGGTGTTGAAGTCTCCTAGAATGAATGCATTGCTTTCTATTCCCTCCTTTAATTCTGTTAGTATTTATTTCACATATGTTCAGTGCTCCTGTGTTGGGTGCATATATATTTATAGTGGTTATGTCCTCTTGTTGGACTGACCACTTTATCATTATATAATGTCCTTCTTTATCTCTTTCTAATTTCTTTGTTTTGAAGTCTATTTTGTCTGATACAAGTACTGCAACACCTGCTTTTTTCTCCCTGTTTTTTGCATGAAATATCTCTTTCCATCCCTTCACTTTTAGTCTGTATATGTCTTTGTGTTTGAGGTGAATCTCTTCAAAGCAGCATATAGATGGGTCTTGCTTTTTAATCCCTTCTATTACTCTGTGTCTTTTGATTGGTGCATTCAGTCCATTCATTTTTAGGGTGATTATCAATAGATATGTACTTACTGCCATTGCAGGCTTTGGATTCATGGTTACCAAAGCTTCAAGGGTAGCTTCTTTACTCTCTAATCCTCTAACTTAACTCTCTTATTAAGCTATTATGAAGACAGTCCGATCATTCTTTATTTCTCTCCATTCTTATTCTTCCTCCTCCATTCTTTATATGTTAGGTGTTTTATTCTGTACTCTTTTGTGTTTCCTTTGACTGCTTTTATGGAAAGTAGATTTTATCTTTTGCCTTTAGCTGGTATTTAGATGGTCTGCTTTATTTGCTGTGATTTTATTTTCTCTGCTGACATCTATGTAGCCTCAGGAGTGCTTCCATCTAGAGCAGTCCCTTTAAAATATCCTGTAGAGGTGGTTTGTGGGAGGCAAATTCCCGTAACTTTTGCTTGTCCGGGAATTGTTTAATCAGTCCCTCAAATTTACATGATAATTGTGCTGGATACAATATTCTTGGTTCAAGGCCCTTCTGTTTCATTACGTTAAATATATCATGCCACTCCCTTCTAGCCTGTAATGTTTCTGTTGAGAGAAGTCTAATTATAGCCTGATGGCTTTTCCTTTGTAGGTGATCTTTTTCTGTCTCTGGCTGCCTTTAATACTCTGTCCTTGTCTTTGATATTTGCCATTTTAATTATTATATGTCTTGGTGTTGTCCTCCTTGGGTCCCTTGTGTTAGGAGATCTGTGGGCTTCCATGGTCTGAAAAACTATTTTCTTCCCCAGCTTGGGGAAGTTTTTGGCAATTATTTCCTCAAAAACACTTTCTATTCCTCTTTCTCTCTCTTCTTCTACTGGTACCCCTATAATGTGAACATTGTTCCATTTGGATTGGTCACACAGTTTTCTTAATATTCTTTCAGTCTTAGAAATCCTTTTATCTTTCTCTGCGTCTGCTTCTCTGTACTTCTGTTTTCTGATTTCTATTCCATTGACAGTCCCTTGCTCCTGGTCCAGTCTGCTCTTAAGCCCATCAATAAATTGTTTCATTTCTGTAATGTCACTCCTGACTTCATCCCTTAGCTCTTGCATATTTCTCTGTAGGTCCATCAACATGGTTATGACTTTTATTCTGCATTCTTTTTCAGGAAATTTGTTTAAATCTATGCCACCATACCCTCTCTCTGGGGTTGTGTGAGAGATTTTTAACTGGAGCAGATTATTCTGTCTTTTCCTGGCCATAGAAGTGGTTCCAGGCAGGTGACACATGTGTCAGCTGTGAGAACAAAGTCCCTTTCTGCTTGTTGTTTGCCTTGCCCTTTTCCGCAGACATTTCCAGTTACTGCACACCAGGAGGCAGTCTGTGCCATAATCCCCTGGCTTGCCATGGGCAGGGCCACCCTCAGGCTAGCCTAGAGCACTGCAGGTGTCTGGCAACCATGCTAGGTGCATTGTACTGCAAGGATGGGCCCTTTCATACCTTCTGGACCTTGCTCTGGCTTCCGCAGCCTTCCCTGGTTACCCGCACACTGGGAGGCATCTCTGGTATAATCGCCTGAGCTGCCATCGGCAGGACCTCTGTCAGGCTAGCCTAGAGCACTGTGGGTGCGTTCTACTGCCTGGACGGCCCCTTCACACGTTCTGGACCTTGCCCCAGTTTTGGCTGTCCTTCCGGGTTACCTGCAGCATTGGAGGAGACTCTGTGTGGTTGTCGTGCATGGGGCCGCTCTCTGACTGCTCTGCAGCTGTGGTGGTTCAGCCGGCATCAGCAGGGGTGAACGAATGGCCTACTGCTTATCTCAGTGATGTGCTTTAGGGCTGCTTTACCTGCCAGGGGGCTAGGAGGTCCGAAATTCCTGAAGATTCCCAGCCTACTGGGCTGAGTGTGCTGGGACAATTTTGTTCAGCTGTTAGGACCTTGTCCCTTTAAGACCTTTAACAAGGGCCCGCTTTTCTTTTGTCTCAGAGGACCAGCTGTGGGGATCCACTCCCAGTCTCTGTTTTGTTTTTTACTTTTCTGTTTCTCTTATATCCAGTACAAAATGCAATGTGTGTCTGTGCTCCCAGTGCAGATTACTAGGCCTGATTATTTAGCAGTCCTGTGCTTCCACTCCTTCCCCACTCTGATTCTTTTCCTCCCGCTGGTGAGCTTGAGTGGGGGGTGTGCACTCGTGTCGCCATGCCACGGCTTCGTATCTTACCCTTTTCGTGAGGTGTTGAGTTCTTGCAGATGTAGATGTAGCCTGGCTGTTATACTATATCTTCTGATCCCTCTTTTAGGAGTAGTTGTATTTGTTGTATTTTCAAGAATCTATATGGTTTCGGGAGGAGATTTCCACTGCCCTACTCATGTCGCCATCTTGAGCCCATCTCTGAAAGCTTTTCCTTTAAGACTGGGAACAAGTTAAGGATGCCCACTCTTTCCACTTTTATTGAACATAGTTCTGGAGGTCCTGGCCATGACAATCACACAACACAAATAAATAAAAGGCATTCAGACTGGTAAAGAAGAAATTAAACTGTCACTGTTTGCAGATGACATGATATTATACATAAAGAGCCCTAAAGAATCCACCCCAAAACTAATAACTGAATTCAGAAAATTGGCAGGATACAAAATTAATATACAGAAATCTGTTGCATTCCTATACACTAACAATGAACTAGCCGAAAGAGAAAACAGGAAAACAATTCATTCACATTTGTATCAAGAAAAATAAAATAGGTAAGGGTAAACCTAATGAGGGAAGTGAAAGACCTATACCTTGAATACTACAAGACAGTCAAGAGAAAGCAGATACCAATAAATGGAAATAACATCCCATGCTCAAGATAGGAAGAATTAATATTATGAAAAAGGCATCCTGCCTGAAGCAATCTACCAATTCAATGCAATCCCTATCAAAATGGCAAGAGAGTTCTTCAATGAATTAGATCAAATAGTTCTAAAATTCATATGGAACCATGAAAGACCCTGAATAGCCAAAGCAATCATGAGAAGGGAGAATAAAGCTAAGGGGGTGGTTTATGCTCCCCGACTTCAAGGTCTACTACAAAGCCACAGTAATCAAGACAATTTGGTACTGGCACCAATAGACCAATGGAAAAGACTAGGGATCCCAGATATAAACCCAAGCATATATGGTCACTTAATATTCAATAAAGGAGCCATGGATATACAATGCAGAAATGACAGCAACTTCAACAACTGGTGTTGGAAAAACTGAGCACCTACATGCAAGAGAATGAAACTGGATTTTCTAACCCCATACACAAAAGGAAATTCAAAATTAATTAAAGACCTGAATGTAAATCATGGATCCATAAAACTCTTAGAAGGCAACATAGGTGAAAATCTTTTGAATATAAACATGAGCAACCTTTTCCTGAATGTATCTCCTCGGGCAAGGGAAGCAAAAGCAAAAATGAACAAATGGGACCACATCAAGCTTCTGTACGAAAAAGGACACCATCAGCAGAATAAAAGGCATCCTACACAATGGGAGAGTATATTTGTAAATGACATATCCAACAAGTGATTAACATCCAAAATATGTAAAGAGCTCACATACCTCAACACCAGAAAAGGAAATAACCCTATTACAAAATGGGTGTGGGATATGAACAGGCAATTCTCCAAAGAAGAAATTCAATTGGCTAACATGCACTTGAAAAGATGCTCCACATCACTAATTATCAGGGAAATGCAAATGAAAAGCACAATGAGATATCACCTCACACCAGTTAGGATGGCCAACATCAAAAAGACTAGAAACAACAAATCATGGGTAGGATGCAGAGAAAGGGGATCCGTCCTACACTGCTGGTGGGAATGTAAACTAGTTCAACCATTGTGGATAGCAATATGGAGGTTCCACAAAAAACTAAAAATAGAAATGCCATTTAACCCATTTATTCCACTCCTAGGAATTTACCCAGAGGAAACACACTGTCAGATTCAAAAAGACATATGCACCCCTATGTTTATTGTAGCACTATTTACAATAGCTGAGAAATGGAAGCAACCTAAATGTCCATCAGTAGATGGATGGATAAATAAAAGGTGGTACATATACACAATGGAATACTATTCAGCCATAAGAGGAAACAAATCCTATCATTTGCAACACCATGGACCGAGCTAGAGGGTATTATGCTCAGGGAAATAAGTCAGGGAGAGAAAGACAAATACCAAATGATTTCCTTCATTTTTGGAGTATAACAACAAAGCAAAACTGAAGAACAAAACAGCAGCAGACTCACAAATTCCAAGAAGGGACTAGTAGTTACAGAATGGGAGGGGTGCCGGAGGTCCGGTGGGGTAGGAGGGAGAAGGGGATTGAGGGCTATTTTGATTAGTACACGGTGTGGGGGGATCATGGGGAAGACGGTGTAGCACAGAAAAGGCACATAATGACTGTGAATTCTTACAACACTGATGGACAGTGACTGCAATGAGGTATCGGGGTAGGGACTCGATGATGTGGATGGATGTAGTAACCACATTCTTTTTCATGTGAAACCATCATGTAAGTGTATATCCGTGATACCCTAATGAAAAAAAATGTTCAGTATTCTATTCTAGGCCTTGGGTACTTTGGTTATCTGAGGAGTTTGATAACTCATTTAGTAGGTGATATAGGTTTCAAAAAAATTATCCATCATTCTCTGTGTACTTTTGGGAAACCTTAAATTTATAGTAGCATTTTTATATCAGAAGAATTGAAGACTACTTTAGTATAGAGAGAATGTTACCTTAAGAGGGATTAAGCAGGTTTCAGATTCAGATTTAGCCCATTTGTTTACTATAAGTAAATATCATTCTACTATATGATAAAGGTGAATTTTTTAGGAGTGTTATGTGAAATCTTGTTGTCAAATTTCTTTGGTGTCCCATTAGTTTCAATTTATTTACAGTTGTCAAGTAAAATGTAAATTTCTCAATAAATTTACACTGTATCTTTCAACATGTCTGGCTAGTCCTCCCTGAGGCATTTATAGCTACCCTGTTGAACCTTCCCTGCAAAAAAAAGAAGAATCACTCTCTCACAGTAATAGAGAATTTAGAAAAAGACTTTCTGGTGTAAATGAATATTTGATTTTGAAATAATTTGGCAAAAGAATGTAGAAACATGTAGAATCCTCTTTGGTGGTGTACTTTCTTGAATAATTTGTAAAGAGGTAGATACTAACATATTTAGGAAAGCAATTCATGAAACAGGATGAGCAATATGATTATAGATTTGTTTTATATATTTATATCTGTATCTATATATGCGAAGAAAAAATTAGGAAGGGTATGCACCAAAATGTTTATATTGGTTATCTCCGGGTGCTGAAATCATGTAAGGTTTTCCTTCTTTGTGTTTTTCTGTATTTCTTAAATGTTCTACAATGAATATGTATAGTTCACGCTTGAATAACTGCACAGGCCATTTTTTACACATTTTTTTTCAATAAAAATCTTGGAAAAGTTTTGGGAAATGGTTTGAAAAATCATCTTCTTTTCCTAGATTTCTTTATCATAAGAATACAGAATATAATTTATACACCATACAGAATATGTGTGAATATCTTTTCATGTTTTTTGTAAGGCTTCCAGTCAGCAGTATAGTATTACTATTTAAGTTTTGGGGAGTGAAAGATATATGAGGATTCTTTTACTATGTTGGGAGTCAGCACCCCCAAATCCAAATGTTGTTTAAGGGTCAACTATTGCATATTATCATCAGAAATAAAATAATATTATACGTGTATTTTATATTTAACATTTTCATATTATTTAAAATACAAAATAGGGTTTAATTTGAAGGTGAATGTACTACATCATTTAATATACAAGTCAAGCTAGATGAAAGGTCATAACTTAACTACATCTGGGTTGTTTTACTGGGGTGGCAGGCAGCATACTCCATTTAAATGGGGGAAAAGAGCTGAAAACCCTGCCCCTGTGAACGATCAGCACTTCCAAGATGAGTTCCGTTGTACTGGTTCTCTGAAAGTCAAATGATAAGCATGCTGAGTAAGGCTTATTAATTATTTATTGGCTATTCTTGTTTCCGTAATGATTATACTGACTTTATATTCTTAGGTGGGAGGAAGTATCCTTGCTAATGGGTATTAAACTGCTGCTTTGAAGTTTATCTGCTTAGCTAATTTGATCCATTTAAGATTTTTCTATAGGCTAAAGTGATGTCCAATAAGGTGAAAAAATGTCAGCAACGTATTCAGGCCCAACAGAAGAAGGAACTGAATAGCTCTTTGAAGTCCCAGAAGAGAGAATATAAAGTTCGAAAGAAACTGCTTAAGGAGGTATTTACTTTATAAAAATTTTCAAGCCACTTACCTGTTTACTGATTATATTAAATATCGATCCACTCATAGAATCATTAGGATAAATTTTTCTTTTCTTTGTGGCCACATACTGTATATCAGTTTAAGTGAAGACATTAATTATAACCTATTACTTTTCAATGGCTGAGGTCCTCCATGGAGTGGGATCTAAAAAGAGTGATCTCTTGTAAATGTAAATTATTTTATAAAGCTATTATTTATAATAGCTTTCCTAAGCACTTATTAAGTAACTGAGTCACTAGAAATAAAAATATGTTAGCTGTGAGAAAGAGCCATATATTTCTTCCTTTAAAAGTAAATCATACCTTCTTACTTTGGGCTCAGATTACAATAATTTGTTCTTATTACAATTTTAACACAGAATAAGGATAAGAAGCCTTTCTTCTCATCACATTTTCTTTAATAGGAAAGCATGCTAATTATGTCTTTATGGCTACATGCTTTCATGTGTGTTTGCCCTTTATATGCTGCTTTCTTGAACTTCTTTTTATCGCAGATGTCGTCTAACTTTGAGGAAAGCCATAACTGTTCCAAGGCAATTTCTGAAAGGGGATTATTATTCAGGATAGTGGTCAAGACAAGAAAATGATATGTGTCAGCTGTTGCATATATATTATATCACAGAGAATATAAATCAGCCATCTTTCCTAGGTATAAGATGATTTTTCAGAGACTATTGACCTTATGGTTCTTCACCTGTTATTCAGGAAAGAACCCAATTGTTTATTACTTTCATTGATAAGATACTCAAACACATAAATATAAAAAGCTCATAAACTTTTAGTTCTCAACTTAAGGGTGTCAATGAGAAGACAGATATAATACAAGTGTATACACAAAGAAGCACTTGGCTATGTTTTTCAAAATATTTTGCCAAGGAAATTCCCTACCCCTTCTTACAGACTGATGGACTGAAATTTTTAGCCCATGTAATTAATTATTAGCACACAGATAAATTAATCTTGATAAAATAACCATAATCTCTTTGGTACAGTGCTTTTGTGTGTGTGTGTGTGTGTGTGTGTGTGTGTGTAGGAATTTGACTTATAATTAGATATATGTCTTATTAAGGACATATTGGTGGCACAAAGCCTTGCTATGTATACACTACTGAGTGAGGTTTTTCCAATCTAAAGAGTATAACCTGCCATGTATTCCCATTACTGTAAGCTAAAAGCTAAACTCAGTACTAGAACATGGGAATTGAAAAGATGGTAAGTAGGATTCCCAACTGTGAATAAATATCCAAAAAATGCAATTCTGTAGTTGTTCCCTAGTGAAATGAGATTTTAGTGTTATAAATGTATGTGTTGGTTTAGATAATCCTTTAAGCATAGAACTCATAGTCTAACTAATAAGCTCATTTTCTTTTAGAAGATAGTTTTGTGTATTTGTGTGTGTGTGTGTGTGTTCATTTAAAATGATTAGAGGAAAGGACATACTAGAGTCTTGGTGGGTGGGGAATTTCCTTAGCAACAGATTTTGAAAAACATAACCAAGTGATTCTTTGTGTATACGCCTGTATTATCGCTGTGTGCTCACTGACATCCTTAAGTTGAGAACTCCAAGCTTCTGTGCTTTTCATTTTTTTGTGTTTGAATATCTTATCAATGAAAGTAATGACAAATTGGTTTCTTTCTTGAATAACAGATGAAGTACCATAAGGTTAATAGTCTCTGAAAAATCATCTTATACCTATGAAAGATGGCTGATATAATATATTCTCTGCAAGATTGATGCATTTTAGGTTGAAATATACTAGTATTAATTAGCATCCTTGGGTTTGCATCATTGAATGTATTGTCAATATTCTCATCTTGTCCAGTATAAATGAACATTTCTTAGGTAGTTTGTAAGATGATATATAAAATGCTGTAGAAAAACATTGGTCTTGCCTCGTCAAGTGGTTATAGTGCTGAATATTAAATCCATTTAAAGGTTCCTATTTTCCTATGGCTTTGTTGATTTTCCATTTAATTTCCAAAGTCTTTTATACTGAACCCATCCTTAAATTTGCCAAAAACTTAATATTTCTATTGTTAAAAATCAAGAAGTGAGACATAACTATATTTTAACCTTAATTTTAATTCATGCCTGATTTTTACTTGAAAGTACTGCCTTCTTCATCTTTTTGGGAAGGATTTAAAGAGAGACGTTTTACTTCATTCACCAATCATTGTGTGTTTCCAAAGCTAGGAGCCATCATAAATATAGCTGTTCAAAGCTAAAAAGTATGCATGTTTTCTAGTGTATGTTTTCTCTTTTCTTGTCCTACTTCATGGATAACACAAGAAACAAAAATACTACCTGCCTCATTAAGGTCATTGCCCTGCCTGCGCACAAGAGAGGGCCCAAGCTAAGTGCTTTTACTGAAGATTACCAGCTACCAAATGGTATATTCATGTAGTTAACTTTTATGTATTTTGAACTCAGTTGATTTTTATCTTCCAGAGCACCCCATAAAAAGAAAAACAGGAATGGCTTTCAAAGCAGAAACAAAATATACAGCATTTCCAAGCAGAGGAAGAGATTAATCTTCTTCAGCATCAGAGACAGTACCTAGAGGTGGAATGTCACCGCTTCAAAAGAAGGATGTTACTCGGTCGCCATTACTTGGAGCAGGACCTTGTCAAGGATGTATGCTTCAGTGTTGTGAAATCAGAATCTTCCCGAAAATAGGCCAGTCATGCCCCACCCTTAGGGCCTTAGAGCGCTTCTACTTCCCTTTCCTAAGTCCTTATTCCCTAGAAACCCAGCCCACACAGTTCACCGTTACCCTCACATCATAGCTCCTCAATTCTGATCACCAAATCCTTCTCCCTTATTTAAATATTCTTGCACTCCTCTCTGTCACAAAAACACTCGCACACACACACATGCGCATGCACAGTTTTATGGGGATCTCTCTCTCCCCAACCAGAATGGAAATTATATGAGGTCCCAGGTATGGTTCAGGGCTTTTATATCCAGTGGCTAGATATACCCAGGCCTTAGATCTCGTGGCTGGCCCATAATAGGTGTTCAATAAATATGTATTAAGTAAATATTTAATACATATTAAATCCATGAATGAAAGAAGTATTGACTTTTAAACATGAGAAAATTAATTGGATAATTTGTGCATTTTCATCTGAAATGGGTGCCATGAAGGTACATACTACCAGTTAACATATTTTTATAATCATGAAATTATTCATTGCGCATATGTAGAAGCTCTTATGCCAATGAAAACAATGGTTCTCATTGTCAGGCATACCTATGAGCATAGGTCAGTTTATTGCCAAGAGTGGCTTAAAATAAGCTTCAAATATAATTATTCAATTCACTAATACTTAAAGAAAATAAACTTAAAGCAATCGCAGCAATTAGATAAGAACAGTCTAAAAAATTGGTAAGTCCTAGTAGTGGCATGGGAAAGTGGACAATGTTGGTAAGAATATAAATTGATTGATACTGCCATTTTGGAGCATAATTCAGCAGCTCTTACAATTTATTTTCCATGTATCTTTACCCATCAAATCCACTTCTAGGATTCTATCCTAAAGAAATAATAGCATAATTATATGGTGTATAATGTGTAGATGTTTACTGAAAATTTGTCATAAAGCATAACTTGGAAAAACTATTTTTGTATCGTGTATAGATGTTTATTTAAAATTTGTCATAAAGGCAGAAATAGAAAAACTATGGAATCACAAAGCAGAAGCTTACTATAAAACTTTAAAAAACATATCTATATGTCCTGATCTGATCTGGATATTTTTCCATTATATTTTTAGGTAAAGAAAGCATATTATATGCCTATAATATATATTGTTATTCAATTTTAAAACTGTATGTTTTTGTTTAATATTTGTGTCATGATAAGTATGGGGTAGTCTGGGAAACATGTGCACAAAATTGTTGGCCTCTGCAGAAAGGGCCAGCAGAGGCAAAGGGAGCAGGTTTGACTTACTTCAACATAGAAAAAGAGAGAGAGTGTGAATGTATGTGTGTGTGTTGTACATTTGATCTTTTTAAACTGAAAAATATTGTGATTACATTTATTGATCATGAGGTAGGTATTCTAAGAGCTTTCCGCTTATGAACTCATTGACCTCATTTCACCCTCACAATAATTTTATGAAACAGCTATGTTATGGTCTCTGTTTGAGAAGTAATGAAATTGAAGCACAGAGAGTTTAAGTAATTAACCCAAGGAGTTACTGCTTGTTGGTAGCAGAGCCAGGATTTAGAAAGCAGGCAGGCTACCCTAGAGTCTTGTGTTCTTAACCACTACAGTATACTGGGTATACTGCATGTAATGGAATTGAATGTATACTCTGAAGAAATTCAAAGGATGACTTAGAATTCCTCATCAAATACAGAATTAGGAAACATAAATGAAGTAAAGAGAATAGAAAGGACATTAAGTGTCTTGGGACTGATTTGATCTGTCTTAAGCTTATTGCTAAAAATAGTATAAATAGTAAATGAACATATAAGGAGATTATGCTACTAATTGCCCAAGGACATTAAGTCTCTTGGGACAGATTTGATATGTCTTAAGCTTATTGCTAAAAATAGTATTAATAGTAAATGAACAGATAAGGAAATTATGCTACTAATTGCCCATTTTCTACAGTTAAGGTAATAAAACTCTAATAGTTACTGTGCAGCCATTATTAAATCGGAGGATTACATCTATATCCTGATTATTCTGTTTCTTACGATTTTTTTCTCCTGGCATTGTACATGAGTAAATTATGCCTCTGTCTTTTGTTATGAATTAGGAGTTAAATAAAAGGCAGACTCAAAAGGACTTAGAGCATGCAATGCTACTGCAGCAGCATGAATCCAGTGAGAACTGGAGTTCCGCCACCTCAAGAGAATTCAGAAGATGCGCTGTGAGTTGATCAGATTGCAGCATCAAACAGAGCTCACTAACCAGCTGGAGTATAATAAACCGAGAGAACGAGAACTAAGGCGAAAGCATGTCATGGAGGTTTGACAACAGCGTAAGAGTCTGAAGGTAACTTTAGCCTAAGCTTCTTGACAAAGGAGAACAGATAAAAGGCATCATGCAAACAGTAAAAGTCTAGGCCAGATATCTGTCATAAAAAATTGAATAAACTATTTTTCTTTTCATTTTCAGCATGTGTGGTTACTTTTGATGTAGAGGGTCTGTAGCTACAGTCTTCTGCTTATGTATTTCTCAGCAGAGTACCAAAAAATGGCCAGAACTTTTTAACTGTGGAAAGTGCCATAAATAAGATTCAAAATTCTTATTTTAAGGGTACCCAAATGTCCAATGTTGATACTACAATCTACATATCAACATACTAACCTGTTGGCTTCTCTCTGTTGTTCCAAGTTTTATAATTTTGGAATCTTATTTCCTCTGAATGTGATTTGTATCCAAAAGTGGCAGTAAGTTCTTAGAACAGAAACCAGTGAATGAAAAAATGCCCTTTTACACCCTCTCCCTTCATTGTCTATACTCACCTTAAGAGGAATAGTAGCATTAAGGAAATGCTCTCCACTCAAGCCGTAAGTTTATTTTACTTAGGCAAAACAAATTTAGTGCCCCTTTCCTTCCACCACCTGAATAAAATCCCACCAACTAAAATAGTAAGTTGGAAATGACAACTCTGCTGCACTTTGGGAAATAGTGATGGTGGTCCATATTCTTCGTGTTCTCGGTGTTGCTCGGAAATATGCGTGATGCATATATGATTCTCTTGGATACGTTTGGACATGAGGTTCTACACTGTCTCCCTGCTGGTGCCTTGCAGGTGTTTAGTACATATGCCAACAGCGTATCAAGTTTGGAGAAGCAGCTTTGTTAAGCAGTGTTCAAGAAGTAGTACTTTATTGGTAATCCAGATGGTCCCATTTGAGTGCAGGCACAAAATATTTGCGATGTAAGTTTACAGACTTTTTCTTAATGAGCAGATAGTAAATATTTTAGGCTTTGTGGGCCAGGAGGAAAAATTGAGGTTATTTTGTGGGTATTTACATAGCCATTTAAAATGTGACCATTTCAGAATGTATAAAACATTCCTTATTCGTGGACTATTGAAAATCAAAAGTGAAAAATCAGGCAGCTGTTCAGATTTGGCCCATAAGCTGTGGCATGCTTGTCCCTGTTCCAGTTATTTGCATTGAAAAGAAGAGATTCAGAGTCTTAAATCTGATTCTATATTTTTCTTAAAGAACATAATGATTATTTAGGCATCATCCAAATAGCTTATGATGGCTTTATTCTTATAATGCCATCATTGGTTGCTATGCTTTCCTTTTTCAGAGATGTGTACTCCAAGATGTAAGAGAGAACAGTTCTGCCCTACAGAAGAGTAGTCTGTCTTATCTTACACCTCCTCTTTTCCATAGGTCATAAAAAGATAGCTCAAAGTAGGATATATCTGTTTTCTTTCTCTCTTTCAGCTGTGTGTGGATGAAGCACAGGAGGCAGAGTGCCAGGGTTGGAAAATGCAGCTGCAGCAGGAACTGGAGATGCTGAACACATATCACAGAAAAATCAAGATGCAGGCTGAGACACAACTTCATCGAGAGCTTCGGAAGTTTGAACAGAGGGTCTCCCTCCGCAGGGCACTCTTAGAACGAAAGGTGTAAGTAATAGAAAAAAAGTAATTGTGCTAGTATTTGCTTTCATCAAAATCACTTCATAAATACATTTTCATGATGACAGAGGTGGCATTAGACTGTTTTCACAATACCATTTTTCCTTAATTCTAGTTTTGGTAGTGTTTTTCTTTAAAATTACTGATTTAGTAATGAACTTTAAAATTAATGAGTTTGTTATATTAAAGGAATATGCTTAAGTAGTAATTGCTAAAGGAATGATGTGGAGTTATGTAAAGACAGTTGAATTGTAAAAGGAGAGCTCTGGCTCTGTCTTCCTCACTTCTTTTTTGTACCTAGTTGTACCTACAGAAATTGGAGAAAAACTTGGATACTGAATGAAAAAACTTTAGTAATTGCTTGGGAGAGACAAGGAAAAAGGATCAGGAAAATACTTTATTCATACATCCTTGGTCTGGAACTGTACAGATTAGTAGGTTACTAGAAAACAGAAGGTAAAACCAGTTTTACATAGATGAAAGAGTTAGGCTGAAAATATTATTTCTAGATGTATCGTTATTTACTTTACTTAGTTCTTTGTCATATATATTAGAACAAGAATCCCTAAATTCACTTGTATCCTTTAAGGTACTGAGGCTGTATGTGTATATCTTTGGAGAAAGAACGATGGGTAGAAGATTTTGAGAAAGAAAGCGAGGAAAGCCATTTGTTTTGAGTAGTAGTAGAATGTCAGTTGCATCAAGGATTGAATGCTATGTTCCCAAATTCCTGAGCCATAAGTTCCCAGCAGCTGGTATGTTCTTAGGTCCATTGGTCCATTGTAAGTTAACACAGGCCTAATGGTTTTGTCTATTAAAAATTGTCATTGCTTCTGGACCATTAATTGGCCCATAGATTTTCCTCTGTTTTCTACTGTTCTTGTGATAAAAATAGAATACCTCATTTATATTAAAAATATTCTTAAAAAGTCCATCTAAATAAAGAGTTCCTTTTTCTCTTGCACAGCTGTCTTTATTACTGGCTCCTTTGAGAGTTACTTGCCTCTAGAAATTATCTCAGTTATGTTTCTAATTCAAGATGGGAAGATAGAAACACATATAAATTCTTAGAAAAATATAGTTGTCCCATGGACAGAATTCATAAATCTGCCTGATTTCAAGTTGCATATTTAAATTCAATCTAACGTTCCATCTCTTATGCTTCAAAATTATCACGAAAAGAAAATCCTCTAGTATTTTAGTAAATGTTATGGGAGAAATATTGGTACTGTTTTATTTGTATTTTTAGGTCCTCCTAGTGGCTCAGAGTTAAAGAGTGCTAAGTGGTATCTTAGGTGTGGCTTTATTTCAATATAAGAACTAAGGCCCTTATGTTCTACAAAACCAGGTGAATGTTGGCATAGGGCTGATACCATTGCCAGAAGTGCAGTCGCCCTCCCACACATTGCTAATGCATTTTGGAAAGCAATTTGGAAGTATATACTGATCTTTGAAAATGTTAAGCAAAGAATTTAGAGA
Source organism: Smutsia gigantea (assembly GCA_032199065.1). Taxonomy (NCBI): domain Eukaryota; kingdom Metazoa; phylum Chordata; class Mammalia; order Pholidota; family Manidae; genus Smutsia; species Smutsia gigantea. Next base: position 38,464 of record JAVSCE010005978.1, on the reverse strand, counting down.
ATTTAGAGAAAAGTATTCCTGAATACAGGAAAAGCCATATGCATAAATATGTTCATTATGGCATAGTTTATAATGGTTTAAAACGCCTAACCATCTAAGAACATTACGGGCTTATGACCAAGCCACTTAATGAAATCTTACTCAACCATTTCCATGATGGCTATAAGATTGTATTAATACGGAAAAATGCTTTTGAAGTGTTGAATAAAATAAAGACAAATCACACTTAAAGTGAATGGAATTAATTCTAATAGTGGCTATATTAATATGGTAGATTGGTTGTGGTAGTTTATATTATTTTTATAATGGACATGCATAAGATTATTTAGTATTAAATACAATAAAAGGACAGTTGAATAAATCTATAGTGCTTTGAGTTGCTACTTGATTTTTAGGGTTCGTGTTTACGTTTCAAGTGGAGTGCATGACCATAACGCAGTTTGGGATCAGTCAGTTGGCAATGCCAGGGCCATGATAGACCCATTGTATGGTTTGAAAACACCGTAACATCTATATTTTCTGTACTTTGTGCTTACTGGTTGTACAGATAAGAAACAGTCATCTGAAAATAGACGTGGAACCAGAGAGAATGTTAGTTGTTTCTAGATAAATAGTAATTCTCTTTGAAGATTGCTTTTGGCCCCAAATGAACCAAGAATTATCCCCAAGGCCGGACACCAGCAGAGTAACCTCAGCTGAGGCTCCCAGGCGGGCTCACAGAAACTTTTCTTGTGCTTCATTTACATTAATATTTCAGCAAAATGGCAACATAACTTTGTGAATTTCATACATGCATAAAAAGTGGCAGTATTTCAAAAGTGTAAATGGGCTTTTCTTTGTTTTATCATTTCCTTCAATTTTCCCTGAATATTTCACTTAGTACCAACATCATGGTTGGTAGTTTTTAAGTAACAATTGACGATTGTAATATCTTAAAGGACCTTTCGAACTGAAAATATTCACATAAAAATATCACATTTGATTTCAGAGAAAATAGGTTAGGGGAGAAGTCTCAGAAGTCTTATATCCAGTGAAACTGCCTTTCATATTTACAGTAATAAAGAAGATATTTTCAAAGAAATGGGTGTTAATAAAACCTATCACTAATCTTAGTTTTTATTTTTATTGAATAATATTCTGAGTTTCTTAAACAACAGAACTAATTGAGCAAACAAAATTGAAGCTGTGCTTACTGGAGTAAAGTGGGTAAGCATTGATGTGTTTAATATTTTTATCATGAGCTTCCTTCAAATAATACACAAGGCTTTCAAATTAGTTAAATACTCAGTACAAGCCTATCATTTATTAGTTCCTTTGAATTAAATTTTCTTAATAAATGAATATTTTTCAATTTTAAAATAGAAAAGATTTTTTAAAATTTGAAGTTATTTGAATCCTTACAGATATATAAATTTAATTCTACATTAAGTGGTTATTTTATATGTAGATATTAAAAGAGTGGAAAAGTTCTTTTACAAACACATATTTTTTTAAACTTGGCAATTATACAGAAATAAATAGAAAATAACATGTCTTTAATCACACCACTCAGAAATCAACACAGTTCACAATTTGGTATCTTTCCCTTGGAAGAAGCATTGTGTCTAATCCAAGTTACCTTTCAACCTTCATTAGGAAATGCCCTCTCTAAACCTTTGTAACACATTAGTACTTAAGAGTTTAATAATTTTCAAACTCACCCTACCAAAGTCCATTCTGGCCTATCTGTAATTCCCCACATGTATCTTATCATTTTGCACGCCTTTGCCCACGTTCCCTCTGCTGAAAACATCTTTCCCTCCCCTTGTCTTCCATTGAACTTGTGTTTGTCCCTCAGAATCCAGGCTCGGCTGCCTTCTCTGGGGAGACTTCTTTGACCTGCTCTTCTGCCCCTGCAGAGGGAATCACTCCATCCCTTTCTGTTTCTGCTTTACCTTATAAATCTGTTATGACATCTTATCACATTACGTGGCAGTTTTTTATTTGCATGTGTTTCCATGCTAAATTGTGTTTCTCTAAAAGGGCACTTTTAAAAAATGATTCATAAGAGGGGACTTGATAATATGGGTGAATGTTGTAACCACAATGTTGCTCATGTGAAACCTTCATAAGATTGAATATCAGTGATAACTTTGTAAAAAAATACATAAAAACTAAGCATATTTTTTGAGCTAGATTTTGTAGAGAGCAATGACTTTTGGCTTAAGTCCTCAAATATCTTGAAACCTAATTTAATACTTCTTTAAAAATGCTCTTTATTTCCTATTTTTAATAACCTTCGTATCATGGAAATTTTCAAACATACACAAAAAGTATTTGTGAAATTATTAAGAATTAGTACAATGAATCCCCACTCATTGCCCAACTTCAACATTTATCAGTATCTTGCTCACATTTCATCTGTTTCCCCACTCCACATGCAGCTTTTTAGGGGAGCAGCATATGGGGCAGAGTATCTGGAATATTTTAAAGCAAATCACAGCATAGAATCATTTCACTCCAAACACAGATAAGGAAATAAGGACTCTTTTACTTTAACATAGTCATAATTGCATTGTGTTAACTAACAATATTATAATAAATATTTAAGTTTCCCTAATACTCAGTCCATACTTAAATTTCCCTTTGTATCTAAAAAATGTCATCTTGGTTTATTTAGATTGGGGCCCAAACATGGTGTAGATATTGCATTTGATTGTCTTTTAAGCCTTTTTTTCTCCCCTTCCATTTTGTTGTTGTTGTTATTGTGGACTGGGTTGTTTGCTTTGTAGGAATTCTCGTGTTTGGATTTGGCTGATTCCATCCTCATGGTGTCATTTAATGCATTCCTCTTTACTTTATATTTCCTGTAATCTGGTAATTAGATCTATGGACATGATTATAATTACTTTATTTTTTTTTCCTTTTAAAAAATTTGTGAGGAATTTTCATAAGGGTTACTGCGTTACTTCCTTTTGCATCACATCAAAAGATATATAATGTCTAGTTGTCCCACTTAGAAGTGGTATTTGAAGAGTGGGTTCCTGTATTCTCATTCATTAACAAGTTGTCCATCAACTTCTTCCCATTGTCATTGACTATATTGTGTATTTTTTCACATTAAAATATTTATAGTCAGCAATATTTATATGTAAACCTTTGAGTTGTCCAGAACTTATTATGATGGCTACCCAACTACTAATTTCTAAGTACAGAGAGTCTCCTAATTTTCTAATGGAAACTTTATAGTTTTTGTTTGTTTTTCCTTAATGCTTTGAGCTGTCTGGAATATGGTATCAGATGAGGTTCCATTTTTATTTTCTTCCAGATGGTTGGCCACTTGTGCCTTTGTTGTTTTTCCCATTAAATTGATAGTGCTTATGTAATGCATTAAAAACTTACAAACTTCATTCTGTTTCTGTTTTAGTAATTGCTCATTCCATATTAATTATATTAGATACCATATTTATTATATTAGAGTGATGTTATGGTGTGTCTAATAAGGCTGGATTCTCCTTACACATTTTTTTTCATTCTTTTTACCTAATGGATTTGGTAGTCATTGATGATAATTGCCCTTGATTTATTATTCCAATAGAGGTTATTACCTGTGCTTTTAAGAACTTGATTTTACACATTTTCGCAATATAAGTTACATATGATTCCTACAGTACATCTCTTTGATTTTTAAATGTACATCCTTTAAAATAGCCAGAGTGGACATTTTTATGGTTCAATTTAAACCAGAATAATTATTGCTTCTGTAGTTTATAGAGTTTTTTAAGTAAATGAGCTTTCTCTTTGCTTCCCCCCAATGCACAACAGATTGAAGAAGAGATGGTGAGGTTGCAGAGTGAATGCACTGAACGAATATGAAGCCTGCTGGAACAACAAGCAAGACAAATGGAAGCTTTCAACTCTGAAAGGATAAGACTAGGTTTTATTTCACCTTCCCCTTAGGCATTCAGCCACAGGTCCCCCAGGTTCTTATGAGGCACTCACAGCAGGCAGCATATGCTGAGACAAGTTATTATGGAAACACACCTGCATCCCCTCACCAATGTGTTTTAATTATTAAATAAATGTATTTTGTCTGACTTTTGTTTATTAAATTGGCCTCATTTGGAGTAAAAAAGACAGTGGAAATCCATGAACACTAAAGGGTTGCATTGACTTTTTCAGAGAGTGGAAGACATCCTAATTCTTTTTCTGAATGCTGCAAGTTGGTTAGTGATTTTTTTTTTTTGGTCTGTTCAGTTGTGCCTTCTTTGTGGCCTGGTGAGATGGAGGTGCTTCAGGGGATCACGTGTTTTGTGGGAATTGCATCAGCACACCTGTGAGCCTCCGAGGAGGGAGACCAAAAGGGCGAGAGGGGCCCCTGAGAGCTCAGGCGATGGGGTGCTCAACAGCAGCGCGAGGAGGGGATGCCTGTATATCCCCTGATGTTTGGTTGCTTGTACTGTGACACCTCATCCTAGCTGAGCTCAGCTCTGTTCATTTCCAAGACCCCAAACAGTACTTTTACTTTGTTTATACAAAAACAAAGACATAGAGCCAGGCCCAATCCCATGCTGGAGGTGTCTGACTGATGCAGTTTACAGGCCGCCAGCTGTTGGAATTCTCATCCCACTGCTAAGACAACTTTCGGTTACCCTCTTAGGCCTAAGGGATGTCTGTGAATGCGCACCTGTTGTAGCACACACTTGGTGGCCAAAGGGAATATTTTAACTAAGTAAGAGGTTCTTTTCTAAAAGTGGAATTTATTATTCACAGTCTCTTTTAGTTATTCCCACATGTCAGGGATCCAGATAAAAATCAGGGTTATCAGCCAACTGATATCATTGAGGTTCATCAATGAATTTGTACATTTCTTTCTAGTTCCCTTTGGTGAATGGAAAATGATTTCGCAAGATCTATGTTTTGGCTTGGTTTCTTGCTTTTTTTCTGGCAGCCTCATCTTCTCATATTCCAAAGCCCTGGAGTCTGTAGGGTTTTCATGTTTGAAGAAGGATGTATGCTATTTTAAAACTAGGACTGATTTTTTTAGTGAGAGATTATCATGTTGAAAGTAACATTATGCCACTTTACCGATGGCTAATTTTAAATATCCACAGTCCTGTCTATTTTCAGACCAAACAGATGTGACAGTGGAGGCTTATCATGGATTGCAATGAGGAACAAGCCTCTCCCTCCCTGGCAGCACCAGCTTGTAAAGGTGACTGTACAGATGTGCATTTTCCTTTTGATAGAAATGGTCTGCAGCACTCAATGGCAAGGCTTATTGTACAGTATATTGTCAGTATTCTTCTGGTTCAACACACCTTAGACATTGTATATAACCTGTATTAATTGTATAGATTGTGCATTTAAGCTGTTACCATTTTTTCAGAACAGAAGAGCCAAAACAAGGTCTAATGTAATATTTTGTTTGACATTATCCTTTGTATCATAGCAAAAGAAATGTTTAAAAAATTAACTGAAATAAAGTAATTTTAGTACACAACGTGTCTGCTCAGTTTTTTAAAATTTATTCCCATAAAGATAAATTATATTTTAGCCCAGGGGCTTTTGGATAATTTCTGAATCTCAGGCATGGTTCTGGATTTCAGGATGAAAAAGTGAGAAGATACAGGTAAGAGTGAAATAACTCCTGATAAAAGACATAAACCCTCAGGTCTAATTGCTGCAATTCTTTCTGTGTGCCCAGAAAGTGAAGTGGCCTATTGTGCGTGGGGGTGAGATCACCCTACTGAAGGCTCTAACAACTTGACGCCAATAGTTCTCTATAGACCTGTGGTGTGGTCCGGTACCTCCAGCTCCTCCCCCAGTAAGAACACACAGATGGATGCAGTTCGTGGGCCTTGTACAAAGCTTCCGAGGTGATGTCATCTGGGCTTACCTTCCCAGATTGGATAATCAGCACATTGTAGCCCTATATGGGCCAGATATTGAAGCCAGTCCTGTTGTTTAAAATACTCTTCAAGTGACTTTGTCAGGAGTCTTTTCTGGAGGAAGGGGTTTCATAGGCTGGAATTAATGTTTTTTTAATAAATTCGAAAATAGTTTGAAGTGTCATTTTAAAAAATATGGTTGAGTTCACCTTCTTTATTGAATACAAGACTGTCAGAGAAATAGCACTTTTACCTTTTTAACATAGCTTTTAATTCCCAGAATGTTAATACAACGCTATTTTGAGGTTATCATTTATATAGTGTTTTATTTGCCTGGGTCATACACCTGTATTGTAGAGCCAAGGTTAGATCCCAGGTCTCCGGTCTCCAGCACTTCACCACACCACCTTGAATTTGGAGGAACTCAGTGTTTAAAAAGCAGGATGCCTTCCTGCCTTATCCCCATAACTGGGCTCCTCAAACTACAGCAGAAGGAGAATATTAATAAAATGGGCTTCTAGCCTGTATCCCACATCAGCAGGCCAAAACCAATGTTGTCATTATCTGAGTACATCAAAGACACTGCGTTAAGCTCAAGATTTAAAGCCGATCCTCCCTGACTGGAAATTTGAACATTAAGTTTACCACTGTGGTTGGCTAGCTCCAATGCCCAGTGGTTACAAGCTGGTGCTACCACCTGCACCTCATCGACAGAGCTATGGGACCAGGGATTTCCCGGATGTGTTGTGTGCAATTAGTGACTAATTGCTACCGTATTTGCAGAGGCTTGTTCTTGATGGATAGAGGCGGACAAGGCAGCAAAGGGCATTTAACGCTATGCAGGCGGTGCAATAAACAAGGTTAGGAGTGCCGTCCACACTCTACTGTGTGAGGCTCCCCCAAAGCTGTGGGCTCCAGCAGCACTGAAGAGTTTATTTCACTTTTTGTTAACACCCTTAACATTATGGTGTCTAAAATGAGCATTATTTCCTGTCACCTCAGCCAGTGATTGACCAAGAAAAGTGTGGCATAAAGAGGACTGTCTGGGTCCTGGTCTTCCAGCCCCATCACAACTAGTTGTGAGATCTTAACCAAAGCATCTCTGACCATGATTTGTAAGAAATAGTAAAACAGGTGGTTTCCGGCTGGAACAAATGAACCAGTGTGAGACCCATTAGCCATATTATGGTTATCAGGGTGTGTGTGGCAGGGTGTGGGGGAGTGTACAATGGGCACCCCAGGACCCAGCCGGACAGCCTCACAGATGTTTTCTTCCAGGTGCTTCCCAACTTTGCAATGGAATTAATAATTTGAACTTCTGGCTTTGTAAGAAGTGGAGAATAGATTCAGTTCAGAAATTCAGTGCCATTTCATCATAGAGGTCTTTAATAGACTGGGAGAATAGGATCTAGCTGCTTTTTCTATTTCATTATATTCTAACAGACCAAATTAAGGTCTATTCACAGTCTCAGTGTTTTCATAGGGAACAACGCATGAAATAACTTTCCCAAGGCCATGAGTCAGATGAAATAGAAACTAGAAGACACATCTCCAAACTACCTCAGTGCTCTATCCAACACACAAGTTACTAATTGTCCACTGGAAAATATCTCTACATAGGTACCATTGATAATCAGGGAATTTTGAGCTTCCTGGGAAATTATTAGCCCAGAGTAAGAGGCTAGGGTTCTGATTAAATAGAGCTGCTACTGGTTAATGTTTGGGCAGAGAAGGCACGATCTACAGAAGGGAAGCAACTAGAGAATGGAGGATGGACAGGGAGGCTCTGTTAACTGCACAGGTGGGTAAGCATGGCTCAGTACACGAAGAACTTCAGAAGACAAACAGAACATTTACTTCTGTAGTTTCAAAAACTGATGAAATTCCACTATTGCAGGGAAACTGTAATTTATATATTATTCAGTAGCAAACAGGTTGGAGAGACATTTTTGTACAGCCACACTAGTCATAAACACTCGGGCAAATGTATTATCTGGTTACACAGGATGGCTGAAAGGCTAGAGATGTTTATTTTTGATGCATGGGTGTCTTTTATTGTTGGTTTTCATGATATTCCACTTTTCCTTCAAACTTTTAGCTCTTCCTGGACACTTTAGAGCATGATTATTGGCTACTTAAAAACATCCTCTGGGCACTTTAGCAGGGTTATTTTAATTAAAATCTTTATGTCAACTCCCAGCTCCGAGGATCTGGATCAGGTCTGTGACCTGATCTTCAAGCCCATAAACAATTTTATAACCCACTGAGCTCAGTAGCATTATTTCAATTCACCAGCTTTAGATGAGAAGAGACCTTATATCTAATCTAGGCCACCTTATATCCCAACACATGTCCTTCTATTATCTGTGCCAAGTGGCATCCAGGTTGCATTTCCACCAATTATGTGGCACTTAAACTGCTTACTGAAGCATTCATTCCATCTCCAGGCACCCAGATAGGTATAACTTCTCAACCTTATCTCTGCAAACTGTGATACCTAGTGAAGACAATTTCTGATGCTGTCTTTTGCGGCCTGGCTGTAGAATCACTAATAGTCATTGGCATTGTTACCAAGTTCTACCAAAGTGACCAAGTATATCTGCTTCTTTATGCAGGGAGAGGATTCATGCTGAAGTTTATTTCTGAAGAGAGAGATCTTGGCATTACTAAGGGTCACTGACAAAGGATCTTGTTGTCTGGGTGGAAGATGAGTTCAGAGGTGCTTCTGACTCTGGGCTGGTTTTGAGGTTATATATAAAGCCAAGATAACACTTCCTGTGTCAGTCCTCTTTTCTAACTGTACTCAAGTCTTAGAAAGGATATCCACTCAAAAGAGAGATGACAAATCTCAAAGCAAGGAGCTGGTAATTTGTTTTGCATACTACCATCTGTGGCCGAGCCACCCTGGAAACCTATGTATAAGTACATAAAATACTAAATCTTTGAGAGAGTTAAGTTACTGCTTAGCAGCCTTAGGTATCAGATATTAGAACTTGGAAGAACTCAAAGGAGCCTGCAGAAGCAGTTTTCTGCTTCCAGCATTCTGATTTAATAGGTGTAGACAGAGGAATCAGTGTCTACTTCTGACATAATGCCTCCTTTAATTACATCACTGGAGTGTTTCCCCTTATGACCTGATGATGTGTGGGGAAGTTGGTGTTCTTATGGCCAGGATCCACACCGAACTTTAATCACCTGATGATGTAACTGTTGCTAGGCTACTGCTCCAACACCCTTAGGCAATAAGCTATTGCACTATATAGAGAGCTTGTCCCAGTGCTCTGGGTGGAGGCAGAGATGCTAGTGTTCGACCTACCCCAAAGAGGAAAAGCCTGGTAATATACCCTTTAACCCCAAAGAATAATTTGTATCAACTTCTTTTGTCACATTGAATTCATAGCAAGCTTCCCGAGGGCTGAAACCCATTGGGACAACAATTGGTGAAGTCAGTAGGGTTTATTGTTGACCAAGGAAAAGGACAGGCTTACCTTATGGTAGGGGTGCTTCTGCAGGCTGCCCCTCTGCATGGGGAGACAGTGGATTGTCCCTCAGTGGGTAAATGGCCTAAGGTGGCTTGAATCCTAGAGGACAGGGCACCACCCCATGACTGCAGACAGGTGGAGGTGATACCTGAGGCTGTAGGGGTGGCCCTTGGTATAGTAAGTAGGTCTTTGGAGAGACAGAGTACCTGTGAGGCAGAGGGGACTGTGGGTAGGCTTCTTCTCACTGTATTAAAAAAGTCTACAGAAGAGACCCAAGAAATGGTGGCATGAGAACGTGAGCTGCAAACTTCTGTAAATTACCTGAAGAAGGAAATGGCATTGATGCAAGAGGAGGCAGCATGAGAATGCCGACAGCAAGGTGCCATTGAAGAGGTAAAAACTTCTTTACAGAATATGAGGGCAGTGCTGCCAGGAGCTCTGAAGGAGGAAGAGGCCATCAAGGAAAAAGATGAAATCCTGAGGGAAGCACAGGCAGAGGTGGCACAAGAACCCCAGCTACAAACATTGAGGTGAGAGAGGTTCTGAAGACTGAGGTGGCATTGCTGCAAGGCAGAGTAGGAAAGGTAAAGTTGTAGCAAAGGAGGCATTCAGTTGAGGGGAGAGAAAGGTGCCATCTGCCCCAGAAATGGAGGAGAGTGGGAAGGATGAATGGGTGGTGCCAGAGGCACTGGCCCCTCCTATATTGAAAGCACACCCAGTGGTTGTACAGAAAATGAAGATCCAGCAGCTGAAAGTTCCCCAAGGAGAAGAGAAGCCCCATCCCCAGGTCGTGGAGCACTGTATGGTCCACCCATATACTCAGGCAGAGCTGGTGGATTTGGGGTTCCAGTTTAGCAGAAGCCCTCAGATTCAATATCAGCTAGATTCCTGCATTTGTGGGACTTACGGGTAGATGGAATTGTTCTGTCATGATCAGAGATGAGACAGCTGGCTTCCCTGACAGTGCAGCCTGCCTTAAGGCAGTGATTACAAAATGTACATCAGATCCCAGGGAGTCACTCCCTCCTCGATCTGCTTATGGTTGCACTTCATGCTATGTGGCCCAATCTGGGTGATCTACCATCCACTCCTGTTTGATGGCAGACATATGCTGACCTCCAACAGGTCTTACGAGAGCTACACATAAGAAATGCCATCTATAGTCTAGAGTGTTATGGCCCAGATGAAGAGATTTTCACTACTGGGATGAGAAATATTGTACTTCAAATGGCTCCTACATCCCTCTTTGGGTCTCTAGAGGTCATTCTTTCCACTCACTTAGAGCATCCCATAAGCAAGGTGACATATACACTAGCAGACTTAGGAGAGGTTGAAGCAATGAGAACCTGGGAAGAATGAATATCTGTTACAAGAAGAATTTAAAGGGCCCCATGAAGGTTATGAGGACCCAGATGTGGTTGATTTAATACAGGCAGGAACAGATGGAAGGAAATTAGATGAGAAGACAAATAGGATCTTACTAGAAGTATGTAAACAGCTGAAACCAGAACAGCAGTTGCAGCCATTAAGACCAAAGAGGCCGAGGTCAGAGACAGCGCCATGAGTCCGGCCTGTGTGTTTGAAAGATGTCCTTCTATAGATGGAGCCAACCTCACCTGAGCCCACACAGGAAGGTGACTGGGAACACAAATTGACTGAGGGGAAGGTCAAGGTATCTGCCCTGAGGGACCAGGGGAGGGCTGGAGGCCGCATGTTGAAATAGCTATTCATCAGTTCTCAGTGAACATACAACGTTCCCTGGCTTTCATGGACACTGAGGCTGAATGTTCACTGATTCATGGTAACCATGAGCAGTTCTCTGGGATCCCCACTTTCATAGATGGATATTGGGTAAGGCTATCAGAGTGAATAAAGCCCAAATCCCTTTGGGAATAGGGCATCTACCCACAAAAGAGCATACTGTGTATATATCTCCTATCCCTGAGTATATTTTGGGGATTGATGTCCTGCAGAGTCTATGGTTGCAGACACTGCAGCTGAGTTCAGACTGAGAGTACATGTGGTAAAGACAGTGCTGAGGGGACATGCTAGGCACCCCCCCATAGCTTTGCCCATGCCCCAGTGGGTGACTACTACCAAACAATACAAGCTACCTACAGGGCATAAAGGGATTAGGGAAACTCTCCAGGAGCTGGAAAAGTGAGTATTATAAAGCCCACACATAGTCCTTTCAATTCCCCAGTGTGGCCAGTAAAAAAGCCAGATGGTTCCTGTCCCATGACTGGATTACAGAGAACTGAATAAAGTCATACCCCCATGCATGCTGCTGTCCTCTCTATCGCAGGATTGATGGATACCCTCAGCCATGAACTAGGAACATACTATTATGTGGTAGATCTCGCTAATGACTTATTTTCCAATGGCATTGAGCAGGAAAGTCAGAAACAGTTTACTTTCATGTGGGAAGAATGGCAATGGACTTTCACCATCCTCCCACAGGGATACCTCCACAGCCCCAAAATCTGTCTTAGACTTGTAGCCCCGGACTTGGTTACATGGGAGAAACTGCCAACAGTGCAGCTGTATTATTATATTGAAGATGTCATGCTCACGTCCGATTCTCTCTCAGATCTAGGAGGCACAGCACCTAGACTGCTGCAACATTTACAGTAGAAAGGATGGGCTGTGAAGAGCACCAAGGTTCAGGGACCTGGTTTGTCTGTAAATTCTTGGTGGTCGTCTGGACGGGTAAGACCAAAGTTATACCAGAAGCAGTAAAAGATAAAGTCCAGGAATTTTCTACCCCCACAACTGTAGCATTTCTAGAGGAGTTTCTTGGTCATCTTGGCTACTGAAGAGTGTTAATTCTGCACTTGGAACAAATCCTGAAGCCCTTATACTGGTTGGCACAAAAGGGCGTCAGGTGGGACTGGGATGAGACATGTGCATCTGCCTTTACTACAGCAAAATGGGCAGTCAAATCCATGCAAGCCTTGAGTGTGATAGACCCATCAAGGCCCTGTGACCTGGACCTTCATGTGACTGAAGATGGTTATGGCTGGGTTCTCTGGAAGTGGCTTGAATGAACTCACCAACCCATTGGATTCTGGTGACAACTCTGGAAAGAGACAGGTGTATGATACACTTGGAGAGAAAAACAACCAGCTGCCGTATATCATACATTGCTGGCTACAGAACCCATCACTGGAATGGCCCTGTTGAAGGTAATAACCATCTATCCCATCTTTGGGTGGGTACAAGACTGGACCAAAAAGCCAAGGAGTGGTGTGGCACAAACACCCACAGTAGCCAAGTGGAGTGCATACATGCAGCAGTGTAGTGCCCTCTGTAGTAGCCCCTTGAGTGAAGAACTTCAACACTTGTTGGGGCCAGTGACATATACTAGTGAAAAGCAGGAAGAACTTGCTTTTGAACCATTTGTAGCAGAGAGTCCCTATCAGGAGGGAAGAGCCCCTATACCCAAAGATGCATGGTACACAGATGGCTCCAGCTTTGGGCAGCCCCCATAATTGAGTGTCATAGCTTTCCATCCTTAGACTGAGACAATATGGATGGAAGATGGTGAGGGGATGAGCACCCAATGGGCAGAGTTGTGGGCTGTGATCAGCTGGGAACCCTCCCTTATAGTTTTCTGCACTGAGGTGGGCTGTCTATCAGGGCTTGACTCTGTGGTTACCAACCTGGTGCTATGCCAACTGGCTGGTTAGTCACCAACCCCTTTGGGGGCAAGAATTTTGGCAAGACTTATAGGCCTGTTATCAGACTAAAATAATTACAGTATACCATGTGACAGGTAATTTGCCACTGACAACCCCAGGAAATGATGAAGCAAATTAATTGGCCCAGATACATTGGTTAGAAGGAAATCCTGCCTCTGTTGCAGCCCAATGGCTTCATCCAGATTTGCTGAATGCAGGAAAAAAGATAATGTGGGTTGTAGCCCATTGTTGGGGCTTGCCTTTGACCTTCAAAGAAGTTAGTAGAGACTGGCAGGGCTGTGTCATGTGCTCCAAAAGGGACTTACACTGAGTTCCACAGCAACATGGGGCAATAGCTAAGGGGCCTAGACCCCTTGTCCGATGGCACGTAGACTATATTCGGCCTCTACCTGTGTCAGAAGGATATCAGTATGTGATGCTTTGTGTGGACAAAGCTAATGGAATTCTGGTTGCTTTTTGTACCTGATGTGCAGACCAAAAGAGGCCTGGAGCATCTCTTTTCTGCCTTTGGCTGACCACAGGTAATTGAGAGTAGTCAGGGCACCAATTTTAATGGACATGCACTGCAAGAATGGGTGCGACAGGAGGAAATCAAATGGAAGTTTCATGTGTCATACAACCCTACTGCAGCAGGCATGATAGAGAGGCACAATGGCTTGTTAAAATCCAGACTAAAGTCAGATACCAATAGTCTGCAGGGATGGTCAGTCCACTTATGGACCTTGTTATGCGTTTGAATGAGAGACCTCGAAAGGGAGCTGTGAGCCCCATTGACATGTTAACACATATGGTTGCCTCCCCTATACAATTGCAAGTACAAACCAAGGTAGAATCACTGAAGCTGAGGTTTGGCCACCAGAATAACATCTTGCTGCCAGGACCAACTACACAGAATCCTGGAGATTCAATTGAGTCGATGTGGCCTTGGACTTTTCAACACATGGACCAGCCATGGCAGGCTATCGTGGCAGCTTGGGGACAAGGCTTTGAAGCTGGCCTCCTGTGTATTTCTGGAATAACAGCAGAGTGGTCACCAAAGGTCACAGTAGTATATCCAGAACGTCCAGAAGGTAGGAGCATCTTACCGGGGAGTTTTGTTTTATCATTATGGCCAGTGCATGCACCTCCAGTAGCACTATATATAGACCCTTCGGTAACCCTCATGGGGAAAGGAGTAAAAGTATGATATACTAGACCTGGAAGGGACCCCCTTCCTGCTACAGCCCTATCACAGGACCACTTTCTTGAATGCATGATACCTGATGGACAAGATTTGCCTATGTTGGTGGCATTAAAACATGTCTTATTGCCCCTAAAGTCTTTGTGGATTGGGAGCTTCCTCTGGCTTGAGAATTATTATAATGTTTGTTACCTGTATCAAAATCTTGCTGTATCTTAATTTTTATTATCTCTAAGTTGTTTTTATCCTCTATTGCTATTGTGGAATGTGGTTACAGTGCTCCAGCTTTCTCGCATGGGGCCATTGCAGAAGAGTGAAAGCTTGAATCCTGGCGAGAATCCTGGAGAGGTGGAGTGTGGAGAAGTTGGGGTTGCTATGTGCAGGATGCTCACTGAACTTAAAACACCTGATGATGTAACTGTCCTGTTGCTAGGCTACAGCTTACACACCTTTAGGCAATAAGCTATTATTGCACTATATAGAGAGCTCTTCCCAGTGCTCTGGGTGGAGGCAGAGATGCTAGAGCTAGACCTGCCATTGGGAGAACAAGCCGGGTAATAAACTCTTTCACCCAAAAGAACATTTTGCTCTCTCTTTCTTTGGTCACATTGAATCCATAGCAAAGTTGTCTGGGGCTGAAACCCATTGGTAAGACACCATATTTTCTTTATTGTTGGTTTGCACCTCATTTCTCTGGAAGATAATAACATTTTTTCATTGGGAAACACAGGGAAGATGAAATTTCCAAGTATTTGTAAACCTGAAAATGTCTTTAGTATGCCTTCACATTGATTTATAGCTTGGCAGAACACAGAATTCTGTATTCAAGCACTTTTGTCCTCTTAGAACTGTGGAGGAATTGTCCCACTCTTTTCTAGCAGAATTCTCCATCAGAGAATTACAGATTAGAAGTTTGATGTTGGTTTATTGTGTTCCTTGGTATGACCTTTTTTCTCTTTAAAAGGTTTTTAAAACTCTTCTCTTCCCACTGTTCACTGTGGCCTTATTCACAATAGCCAAGACATGGAAACAACCTAAATGCCCACCGATGGATGAATGGATTTAAAAAATCAAAAAACACACAATGGAATATTTTTCAGCCATAGAAAAAGGAGGTTATCCTACCATATATATGTGACAACATGGATGCACCTTGAGGACATTATGCTAAAAAAAATTAGAGGGACAAATACCGCATGATTCTGCTTATAATAGGTATCTGAAATGGTCAAATTCCTAGAAGCAGAGAGTGGAATGGTGCCTGGAGGGAGGGAAAAATGGGTAGTTCATGTTAAACAGGTATAACATTTTAATTATGCAAGATGAATAAATTCTATAGATCCACTGTAGGACCTTGTGCCTCTTTGCCAGTGCGTTTCAGCCACAGGCAAGTTCACTATGGATTCAGTGAGACGGAGGTATGACAGTGGAATGATCTTGGGAAGGCATAAAAGTGTTCACCACACAGCTTGTTCTCCTGGCGATAGCTCGAACACTAGGCTTACATCTGCACCCAGCAGTCTGCAGGTCTGTAATCCTCCTTTGTCCCCATCTCCACACAGAGCACTGGGCAGAGCTCTTTATTTAGTGAGGCAGTCAATAATAGCTCATTGCCTGCAGGTGTGGAAGCAGTAGCCTAGCAGCAGGCCAGTTATATCATCAAGTAGTTCAGCTTCAGGTGAGGATTCTGGTCACAGGAACTTCCATTTTCCCCACAGTGCCTATAGTTAACAATACTCTATGGTACATTTAAAATTTTGCTAAGAAGGTAGATCCCATGTGTTTTTACCACACAAAAAAATTTAATTAAGAATCTTAATATTTGGTGTTCTAAAATTTCATGATGTTGTGTTTAGATCATCTTTTTTCAATCATTTTGCTTGATACTCATTTATCCCCTTTCCTAGGAATATTTCTGTCTTTCTTTAACACTGAAGGATATATATATCAGGCACCTGCCCTTTCTTTCTGAAGCTTCTGTGGGTTTCTGCCATTGTCTTACAGGGAACTCCCTTCCTGTATATTCTGGGGTGACCATTCTCTTATCTAGCCACAGGTTTCTAGTCTCTTTCCATCTTCCATTCTTAAAAATGCAACTTTACTATTTGCTCACTTGTTTTAAAAAAATATATAGATCTGGAAGCTGAAAATACTTCCTTTCTGGATTCTCGTCAGTGAGCACTAGCTGGCAGAGCCTATAAATTCACACTTACCAAAAGGCCAGTTGGGAGGTTGATATTTGAGGAGGGATGTCTATAGAATGATATTTGTTTCAGTTACTCTTTCAATTACTTTATCTTTTATCCTTGGAATCAGCTGCAGATCACTGGGGTTGTATTATCTTCACCCTTCCCATAACTTGGGTGAGTTGTGTGTTAGATTTATGGCCTCCATTTAAACAAAATGATTGACAAGCACCAGCCTTTCCTGTTATTGCAATTTACTTTAGGACTTTGTAAAGGACATTATGTTCTGTTTTCGTCACTTGGTGAGACATTTTTTCATTGACTCATTTCTACAAAAATCTTTGGTTCTCCTGAAGAGCTGATATATTTCCTCCTTTCTGATAATGAGAATTGTTCAACTGATCATATTTCCCTTTATCATCTGTATTTTAGCATTCTCTGGCCTTGACTTTCTACTGTATCTTAAAATTGTGATAATGTCTCTGAGATAATGTGGATTCAGGGAGAATTCGACTGGCAATTGTCTCCCATCTTCCACCTGGCTGCAATTTCCCAACTAGAGAACAAATAAAATATATCTTCTGCATGGTCAAGGGTTGGAAAAACCTTAATCCTGCAGATATGGTGATTATCTGGGGATTTCGGAATTCGGTGTATGTTCCACATTGTGTAATAATTGGCCTACTTCTTATACATCTCATAAATAAAAACAAAACATAATAATTGGAAGACTAATTGAAAAGGGTTGTTTTCTTTAACATTGCAATACTGTGGCCATGAATTTTAAGTGACAGAATATTTGGGATTGCACTCATGGAGAGGATTTTACTATTCTTCCTTTATTACTAACTCTCTAATTCTACAGGGTCTCAGTAAAAAGTATACACTATTTATTGACAGTGAGCCACATCCATTTTACACTGTACACGTTACTGTGCTAAGGGTTTTTATTGTAAGGCACCTCAGAAACCATTATAGAACAAGTCAAGTTATAAACACACGAATATGAAAATAAAGTTGAGTGTACTTTGGGATATGTCTATTCTGAATATAACATTCAGTTTCCATATTATTTCCACAAAGGAAAACCATATTATTTTTTCTCTTTTAAGATTTCTATAAAGACATACAAAATAGCATTACTACCTCTACTGAATAGTGTCTTTCCAAAGTTCATTTCCACCCAGAATGGGTCTTGTTGGGAAATAGGGTCCTTACAGGTGTAATTAGGGGAGGTGAGGTCAGACTGGACTAAGGTGGGCCCTAAATCCAATGACTGGTGTCTTTATAGGAAGGCCCTGTGAGGACAGTGAGACCCAGAGAAGAGAAGGCCATGTGACAATAGAGGCAGACTTTGGAGTGATGCAGCTAGAACCACTACTGAAAACCACTGGAAACAAGGAGACAAGCAAGGCAGAGATTCTCCCTCAGAGCCCTCAGGAGAAGCTAACTTGTTTGTATTTAGATATCAGACTTCTGGACTCCTGAATTGTGAAAGAGTAAATTTCTGTTGTAGTAAGCCACCCAAATTTTGTTAATTTGTTCATTTGTCATGACACAGAAATAGAGCATCTAGAAGGTGTTCATAAATAACTGCCAATTGATATCCTTCCAAAGGGAGAATTAATTAAGTCTATAGGAATGTAAACAAGAGAGGCAATTCTACAGTAATTTTAAGCAAAACACATTCTGGTGAAGAAAATCTTTTTTCCTTCCTTCTTCTTGTCTTTCTTTTGTAGAAAACACACTATATTTAATATAAAATGCTTTGGTACAATTTCATTTTGAAAGTTTTGGTTTCATCTTTATTACATAATATGAATTATAGTCAAAGAAACTGACAAATGGACCAAATTTCATGATTAAAATGATGTGACACACAGATAATGCAAAGATTTTATCATTTACCTTCTGTCCCAGTCACAGCTGGCTCAGCGCCCCTATAATTTTGGGTTTCATTAACTTGACCTCTCCTGGAAAGACATGGGTAAGATAGTGTCTCACTTGAAGGTGTCAGTTCACTCTGGATTTGATGAGACTGAAAAATGACAATGGAACGTTCTTAGGGTTAATAAGGTTTATACCGGCTTTAATATCGGGGCGGTAGGTTGAGCACTGGAATCGTGTCTGCATCCAGCAGTCTGCAGGTCTGTGACCCTCCTCTCTCTCTGCATCTGCCCAGAGCACTAGGGGGAGCTCTTGATATACTGACTCAGTCAATAATAGTTCATTGCCAAAGGGTGGGGAAGCAGGAGCCTAGCAGCAGGCCAATTGCATCATCAAGTAGTTTTGGGTCAGGTGAGTATCCTGGTCATAAGAATTTCCATTTTCCCCACAGATAAACAATATTTGCAACACTTATGAGAAAAAACAGATGCAATGTGTTTTCTCAGTTGGGAAGCTTTCATGGTGTTGGACATACAAGAAAAAGTGTAAGAAAGATAAAAATAAGTGAAAATTGTTATTTTATTCACCAATGTTTTTCCACATCAAGAATGTACTTAGAATGGATTTATATACTTTGTGTAATCATAGCTAAATATGTCAATGAGTCTGGGGAAAGTATTCTTTGAGTGAGTTACAGTTACAGAAAAACACGTGGTCCATAAAGGCATGCTTAAGCTGTCATTCTGATGTTCTATCACCATCTACTGATCAATGAGTCAAATTACATTTAGTCTTTTTCCCTGGCAAAAGTGGATTTCTTTTCTGAAGACTGTCTTGCCAATGGATTTCAGCCCTGGGCATGTTAACTACATATTCAATGTGACCAAAGAAATGACAGTAAAACTTTCTTGGGGTGAAAGGGTTATACCCAACTTTATTTCCACAGTGGTAGGTCAATCACTAGAATCCCATGTACTCAGAGTGAGTCTGCATGCAGCAAGCCAGTCTCTGCTTCTGGGCCTCTCTACCACTGCAGCTGTCTCAGTCTCTGTCCTTGGTGCTACCGCCAATCCAGTTCTGCCTCTTCTGTCCTGTAGCATTGTAGCCATGCCACCATGTCACTCAGAGCACTGGGTGGAGCTCTTTATATTACATGGAGTCAATAACCACATATTGCCGACAAAAGCTAGCTGACCAGGGCCAGGTGAGAATCCTGGCCACAGGAATCTTCACTTGATCCACAAAGACTAAAGGAAATTTTTTGAACATTTGCTAAATCTACAAAATATGTTCATGAATTTTAAAAAGTCACACTGAAAATAAGTATACTAAAAATGGTCTGTTTATATTTCTCTACCATTAGTTTCTGAGCTCCTCAATGTAGGTTAGAGACTGATTTATTTTCACATCCACAGTATCCAGCATGCTGCTTAGCAGTGAGATAAATGAAATGTTGGATAGTGTTGGATATATGTCAGAAGTGCTGAGGCAATTTGCACAATTATAGCAGTTTTCATTTATCATTATTTTATGAAGCTCTTTATCTTCATAAATACTGTGGGAAAGTTGGGGTTCCTATGGCCAGGATCCTCACTGAACTCAAACCACTTGATGATGTAACTGGCCTGTTGCTAGGCTACTGCCTCCACACCCATAGGCCATGAGCTATTATTGCACTATATAGAGAGCTTTGCCCAGTGCTCTGGGTGGAGGCAGAGGCACTAGTGCTTGACCTACTGCTGGGAGAGCAAGCCATGTAATCAACCCTTTCACCCCAAGGAAACACTGAATCCATAGTGAACTTGCTGGGGGTTGAAACACATTAGCAAGACAAATACCATTACCATAGGGATTTAAATAAAATTAGTAATATGTATTTCTAGCATAATGGTTTCATATAATATGCTAAAGTTATTTTTAAAATTTAATATATTTTAACAGTTTTATCCCTATGTTCATTCTCATTTTGATTTTCATTTTAAAAATCCTGGTTGGAAAATGGAAGTTCCTATGGCCAGGGTCCTCAACTGACCCTAAACTACTTGATGATGTAATTGGCCTGCTGCTAGGCTACTCCTTCTACACCCACAGGCAATAAACTATTATTGACTGAGTCACTACATACAAGCCCCTCCCTGTGCTCTGGGATGAGGCAGAGATCGAGGTAGGTTATGGGTCTGCAGACTGCTAAATACAGATGTGATTTTAGTGCATGACCTACTGCCAGGAGAATAAAGCCAGGTATAAACCATTTTATCCTAAGAATGGGCCATTGTCATTTCTTGGTCTCATTGAATCCATAGTGAACTTGCCCAGGGTGAAACCCTCAGGCAAAACACTGGACATTTTTCTGGTTACCTGTTATTCTGATGAGTTGGGCATTATTAACTGAAGAGTTCAATGGTTAGAGTTAGGATCAGCTGTGTGGGAGGGTTGGGAGTGTTGAAGACCTGAAACAGTGGTGGCTTATGGTCTGAGTTTATTTTTGTTTTACATAAACAGAGTCCAGAGGCTGACTTGAAGGCTCCATAGTCATCAGGATCCTGGTTCTTTCCGTCTCACTACTCCATCACGCATAATCTGTGTATACAAAGTGGAATAAATAGATGCAAAGCATGTAGAAGAGAATAGAATAAAGTCCATGTCATCACAGTGGAGGTTAGTTTATTGGTAGTTCTGGCCAAAGATGCTGTGTAGTGGGCAGGGTCCAGTACAACTATCTGAGACTGGTGTACCCATTTCTGGGCTACATGATACACAGTAAGTTTCACAAATTGATGTCCTGTAACTTCATGATGACAAATTGGTACTCACTGTATCCAAAAATCTTACCCATTTCTCTTGTAACATAACCTTCCCATTTTCCACATTAACTCTGCTATTATTTGTAATGCTATATACCTTCTCCCATTTCTTCAAACTTGTGGCCTTCACATCCTCTTTTTCTGACACACCCACACCTCACATCCTCATTTTCAGCAGTTCTTCATTCTTTATTAAAGAAAAAGAGTCGACTTCCGGGAAGATGGCGGTGTGAGCAGGGCGGCAGAAATCTCCTCCCAACACTATATCTACGAAAACACAGAAAATACATCTATTCCTAAAAGAGACGAGAGTACACAGGAAAGCGCACAGCATGCAGCTACACCCGATAGGACTCGGTACCCCAACAGGCAGGTAAGATACAGAGCCGTGACCCGGTGGGACCCCAGCCCCCCCCACCCCAGCGCACTGGCGGGAGGAGAGGATTCAGAGCCAGGAGGGAGTGGAAGTGCACCCAGCGAAGAATCCAGCCACGGTGATCTGCACGGGGAGCGCTGACCCCCATTGCGCAGTGCAGCGGAGATTGGAGAGACAGAGGGGCAGGATCTGAGCGGGGAACGCGCCAGGGTGCTTGCAGCCGGCTCCCGGGAAGGAAAAAAAAAAGCACGCACTTTCTTCAGTGGTCTTAAAGAGACAGGAGCCCAGTGGAGGAGCTGGATCGCCCCAGCACACTCAGCCCAGCAGGCTGGGATTCCTGGGGAGTTTCAGACGCCTTAGCTGGCGACTGAGGAAGCATAGCCATACTTAACACTTCTCAATGAGATCAACAGCCTCCTACACGTTCCCACCCCTGCCAGAGTGATAAAGGGCCCTGTGGAGTGGCACAGTCACAGCTGTGGAATAGTGGGGCAATAGCGCCACCTAGAGCATTCCCACAGAATCTACGTCCGGTGGGCATTTTTTTTGTTTTTTTTGTTTTGTTGTTGTTTTTTCTTTTCTTTCTTTTTTTCTTTCTGTCTTTCTTTTTTTTTCTCCTCTTTTTAAAGTCTTAAAGAGCCCAGGTGACATACGTGGCAACTATCAGTGACCAATTATATAGCAATGAAAAGACAGAGGAATATGGTTCGGACCAAAATCAACCAGACAACCCCAGAGAGAGAGTCTGAAGGGATGGAAATGCACAGCCTCCCTGAAAAAGAATACAGAATAAAAGTCATAACCATGCTGATTTACCTACAGAGAAATGTGCAAGAGCTGAGGGAGGAAGTGAGGGAACTGAGGAAAGACAATACAGAAATCAGACAAGCGATCGACGGGCTTAACAGCAGAATGGATGAGATGCGAGAGACTGTTAATGGAATAGAAAACAGAGAACAGGAGTACAGAGCAGCTGAGGCAGAGAGAGATAAAAGGATTTCTAGGAATGAAAGAATATTAAGAGAACTGTGTGACCAATCCAAACGGAACAATATTCGCATTATAGGAGTACCAAAGGAAGAAGAGAGAGAAAAAGGGATAGAAAGTGTCTTTGAAGAAATAATTGCTGAAAACTTTCCCTCGTTTGGGAAGGAAGTCATCTCGCAGTCCACCGAAGCTCATAGATCTCCCAACACAAAGGACCCAAGGAAGACAACACCAAGACACATAATAATTAAGATGGCAAAGATCAAAGATAAAGACAGGGTATTAAAGGGAGTTAGAGAGAGAAAAAAGATCACCTACAAAGGAAAACCCATCAGATTATCATCAGACTTCTCAACAGAAACCTTACAGGCCAGAAGAGAATGGCATGATATATTTAACGTTATGAAACAGAAGGGCCTCGAACCAAGAATATTGTATCCAGCACGATTACCATTTAAATATGATGGAGGGATTAAACAATTTCCAGAGAAACGAAAGTTAAGAGAGTTTGCCTCTCATAAACCACCACTACAGGATATCTTATATGGACTGCTCTAGATGGAAGCACACCTAAGGCTAAAAAGATGTCACCAGAGGAAAAAAAATCATAGCAAAGAAAGCAGACCATCCAAATACTAACTAAAGGCAAAGAATAAAACACCTATTATAGAAAGAATGGAGGAGGAGGAATAACAAGGGAGAGAAATAAAGAAACATCAGACTGTGTTTACAATAACTTAACAAGAAAGTTAAGTTAGATTGTTAGTAAAGAAGCAACCCTTGAACCCTTGGTAACCACGAATCTAAAGCCAGCAATGGCAATAAGTACATACCTATCAATAATCACCCTAAATGTAAATGGACTGAATGCACCAATCAAAAGACACAGAGTAACAGAATGGATAAAAAAGCAAGACCCATCTATATGCTGCCTACAAGAAACTCACCTCAAATCCAAAGATATACACAGACTAAAAGTGAAGGGATGGAAAAAGATATTTCATGCAAACAACAAAGAGAAAAAAGCAGGTGTTGCAGTACTTATATCAGACAAAATAGAATTCAAAACGAAGAAAGTAGCAAGAGATAAAGAAGGACATTACATAATGATAAAGGAGTCAGTCCAACAAGAAGATATAACCATTATAAATATATATGCATCAAACACAGGAGCACCAGCATATGTGAGACAAATACTAACAGAATTAAAGGATGAAATAGACAGCAATGCATTCATCTTAGGAGACTTCAACACACCACTCACTCCAGAGGACAGATGAACCAGACAGAAAATAAATAAAGTCACAGAGGCACTGAACAACACAAAAGAACAGATGGACCTAACAGACATCTACAGAACTCTACACCCAAAAGCAACAGGATACACATTCCTCTCAAGTGCACATGGAACATTTTCCAGAATAGACCACATACTAGGCCACAAAAAGAACCTCAGTAATTTCAAAAATATTGAAATCCTACCAACCAACTTCTCAGATCACCAAGGTATAAAACTAGAAATAAATTTTAGAGAGAAATCAAAAAGGCTCACAAATACATGGAGACTTAACAACACTCTCCTAATTAATCAATGGTTAACGACCAAATCAAAACAGAAATCAAAGAATATTTGGAGACTAATGACAACAACACAAAGCCACAACTTCTGTGGGACGCAGCAAAGGCAGTCCTAAGAGCAAAGTATATTGCAATCCAGGCCTATTTAAAGAAGGAAGAACATTCCCAAATGAATAGTCTAAAGACACAATTACTGAAATTGGAAAAAGAAGAACAAATGAGGCCCAAAGTCACCAGAAGGAGGGACATAATAAAGATTAGAGAAGAAATAAATAAAATTGAGAAGAATAAAACAAAAGAAAAAATCAATAAAACCAAGAGCTGGTTCTTTGAAAAAATAAACAAAATAGATAAACCCCTAGCCAGACTCATTAAGAGAAAAAGAGAATCTACACACATAAACACAATCAGAAATGAGAAAGGAAAAATCACGACGGACCCCAAAGAAACACAAAGAATCATAAGAGAATATTATGAGAATCTATATGCTAACAAGATGGAAAACATAGAAGAAATGGACAACTTCTTAGAAAAATACAACCTTCCAAGACTGACCAAGCAAGAAACAGAAAAACTAAACAGAGCAATCACCAGTGACAAAATCGAATTGGTAATCAAAAAACTACCCAAGAACAAATCTCCCGGGCCTGATGGATTCACCTCTGAATTCTACCAGACATATAGAGAAGAAATAACACCGATTCTCCTTAAAGTTTTCCAAAAAATGAAGCCAGCATCACGCTAATACCAAAACCGGGCAAAGACCTCACCAAAAAAGAATATTACAGACCAATATCCCTGATGAACGTAGATGCATAAATACTCAACAAAATATTAGCAAACCGAATTCAAAAATACATCAAGAGGATCATACACCATGATCAAGTGGGATTCATCCCAGGGATACAAGGATGGTACATCATTTGAAAATCCATCAACATCATCCTCCACATCAACAAAAAGAAGAACAAAAACCACATGATCATCTAAATAGATGCTGAAAAAGCATTTGACAAAATTCAGCATCCATTCCTGATTAAAACTCTCAGCAAAATGGGTATAGAGTGCAAGTACCTCAACATCATAAAGGCTATATATGACAAACCCACAGCTAACATCATACTTAACGGCGAGATGCTGAAAGCTTTTCATCTAAGATCGGGAACAAGACAAGGATGCCCACTCTCTCCACTGTTATTCAACATAGACCTGGAGGTCCTAGCCACAGCAATCAGACAAAACAAAGACATACAAGGCATCCAGATTGGTAAAGAAGAACTCAAATTGTCACTATTTGCAGATGACATGATATTGTACATAAAAAACCCTAAAGATTCCATTCCAAAACTAGTAGAACTAATATCTGAATTCAGCAAAGTTCCAGATACAAAATTAACACACAGAAATCTGTTGCTTTCCTATACACTAATGATGAACTAACAGAAAGAGAAATCAGAACAACAATTCCATTCACAATTGCATCAAAAAGAATAAAATACCTATGAATAAACCTAACGAAGGAAGTGAAAGACCTGTACTCTGAAAACTACAAGACACTCCTAAGAGAAATTAAAGAGGACACTAACAAATGGAAATGCATCCCATGCTCTTGGCTAGGAAGAATAAATATTGTCAAAATGGCTATACTACCTAAAGCAATCTACAGATTCAATGCAATCCCTATCAAACTACCAACAGCTTTCTTCAATGAACTGGAACAAATAATTCTAAATTCATATGGAACCACAAAAGACCCCGAATAGCCAAAGCAATCCTGAGAAGGAGGAATAAAACAGGGGGAATTACACTCCCTGACTTCAAGCTCTACTACAAAGCCACAGTAATCAATACAATTTGGTATTGGCACAAAAACAGACCCACAGACCAGTGGAACAGAATAGAAAATCAAAACATTAACCCAAACATGTACAGTCAATTAATATTTGATTAAAGTGCCTTGGATATACAATGGGGAGATGACAGCCTCTTCAGCAGCTGGTGTTGGAAAAACTGGACAGCTACATGTAAGAGAATGAAACTGGACTACTGTCTAGCCCCATACACAAAGGTAAACTCACGGTGGATCAAAGACTTGAATGCAAGTCATGAAACCATAAAACTCTTAGAAAAAAACAGGCAAAAATCTCTTGGACATAAACATGAGCAACTTCTTCATGAACATGTCTCCCCGGGCAAGGGAAACAAAAGCAAAATGAACAAGTGGGACTATATCAAGCTGAAAAGCTTCTGTACAGCAAAGGACACCATCAGTAGAACAAAAGGAGATCCTACAGTATGGGAGAATATATTCATAAAAAACGTATCTGATAAAGGGTTGACATCCAAAATATATAAAGAAGTCATGCACCTTAACAAACAGAAAGCAAATAATCCAATTAAGAAATGGATAGAGGACATGAATAGACACATCTCCAAAGAAGAAATTCAGATGGCCAACAGGCACATGAAAAGGTGCTCCACATTGCTAATCATCAGAGAAATGCAGATTAAAACCACAATGAGATATCACCTCACACCAGTGAGGATGGCCAACATCCAAAAACAAACAACAACTAATGTTGGCGAGGATGTGGAGAAAAGGGAACCCTCCTACACTTCTGGTGGGACTGCAAATTAGTTCAACCATTGTGGAAAGCAGTATGGAGGTTCCTCAAAAAACTCAAAATAGAAATACCATTTGACCCAGGAATTCCAGTCCTAGGAATTTACCCTAAGAATGCAGCAGCCCAATTTGAAAAGGACAGATGCACCCCTATGTTTATTGCAGCACTATTTACAATAGCCAAGAAATGGAAGCAACCTAAGTGTCCATCAGTAGATGAATGGATAAAGAAGATGTGGTACATATACACAGTGGAATATTATTCAGCCATAAGAAGAAAACAAATCCTACCATTTGCAACAACATGGATGGAGCTAGAGGGTATTATGCTCAATGAAATAAGCCAAGCCGAAAAAGGCAAGTATCAAATGATTTCACTCATATGTGGAGTATAAGAACAAAGAAAGAAACTGAAGGAACAAAACAGCACAAGACTCACAGAACCCAGGAACGGACTAATAGTTACCAAAGAGAAAGGGACTGGGGAAATTGGGCGGGAAGGGAGGGATAAGAGGGAAAAGGGGGCATTACGATTAGCAGATGTAATGTTGGGGGGGCACCGGGAGGGCAGTACAACTCAGAGAAGACAAGTAGTGATTCTATAGCATCTCACAACGCTGATGGACAGTGACTGTAATGGGGTTGTTGAGGGGGACCTGATGAAGGGGTAGTTTAATAATCGTAATATTGCACATGTAATTGTAAATTAATGATAATAAAGTATATTATATTAAAAATAAATAATAAAATGTTAAAAAAAAAAGAAATAGAGTCTGTATCATGCAACCCTCTCATCTTTCCACCATTGTACCAGAAAATCTAAATTGAATTTGCACCCATTTTTTATTGCATTGGAGGGAGGGCATCTACAGCTGTAGTCAGCCATAGAGAGAGGGGAGGCTGCAGAGAACATGGAGAGCTGGATTCACTCAAGGTTTTGTTTTTGCCAAATGATGAAGGCCAAGAAAGATGAAGCAAAAGTTTAAAGGCAAATGGAAGGTATTAAGATGATGGATTATGGAATTTAATGGAACTAAGGAGAGTAATGAGGACACAATTTAGGTCCATTCATATTATTTTACCTATTTCTATGTTATTTCTTTTTCTTCTTGATTTACAGCTTTTCTTATATATTATGAGTATTATCTTTTGTTGGTTGTAGGTCATATTTTCTGTGACTATTTTTCACCTTTTAAATGGTATGCCTTGATGCACAGATGTTTTCAATTTTATCAAATTTGTAGTCTGTGTTTTATGCATTTTATGTCCTGTTTTGTAACTCTTTTTCTGCACTGAGATCACCAAGTAGTCTCCTAGGTTTTCTTCATAACATTGTAAGGTTTCAAACATTTACTTTTAGGTCTTCACTTCACAAAATGTATTTGTATGTGTAGTGTGAATAGAGATTCATTTAACCTATAATTCTCTCCAATCTGATTTGTGCCTCATCAATTCACCAAATCCATAACATTCTTTTCAGTCCAGCTTTTTATCTTACTCAATCCTTCAGTAGCATTTAGGACTTTTGGTAGCTCGCTTATTCTAAAAATAGTCTCCTCTTATAGTTTCTTTAGTAACACACTTTCTTGTTTTTTTTCTATTTCTCTGAATGCTCTGTCTCACTCTTTTAATAAAAATAACAATAACTATCATTTCTGATGTGCTTTCTATATGCCAGACCATGTGTTAAATATTTTTTTCTGCTCAATATTCATAACAAATTGTTATGACAACCTTGGTATTGATGAGTAAACTGAGGCTCAGTTAAATTATATCTTGATAATTAAAACAAATTATTCAATCTTGATTTGGAGCCTGAGCTCTTCAGTAATATGCTATGCTAGCTCTTTTTCTGGCAATTTATGTGTACATTTTAGAGTTTCCCATAGTTTGGTCCTGGGCCTTCTTTCTCCTACAGTGCTAACAGCTACCTATATGCCAATGACTTGCAAACTCCTATTTCCAGCCTAGACATTTTCTCGCGCTGTGTATGCAAGTTTGCCACTTGTTTGATTCAATTTTATCAAATTTGTATTTGATAAATTTTAAATTTAATATGTCTACAGTTGAACTCTTGATATCCCAACCAATCTCCTCTCCCTCAGATACTGACATTCCATCTATATGGCATTTCATACCAGAAACCTAAATTATTTCTGATATTATCTTAGTCCACTTGGGCTGCTTCTGAATACCATAAACGGGTTGCTTATAAACCACAGGAATCCTGATGGCCAGGAAGTCCAAGTCCAAGCCCCGGGCAGCCTCAGAGTGTGATGTGGGCCTCCATTCTGTTGCACAAACAATGTTTCTTGCTGTGTCCTTCCCTCGGGAATGGTGCACAGGATTTCTTTAGGAAAGGTCACCAATCCCATGTACGAGGTATTTCCTTCATAACCTAATTACCTCCACAAAGCCCCACCCTCTAATACCATCACATTGTGGGTGAGGATTTCCACATACAAATTTTAGAGGGGCACAAACATTCAGTCTATAGCACATGTCATTCTCTCTCTCCCTCATATTATTTATCTCCTCTTTCAAAAAGTTCTTTTAATTCTTCCTTAAAAAATATATCACAATCTGTCTACTTCTATGCCTTTCTGCTGCCACCACCCTAGTTCAAGCTGACCCCTCCAGGAATCTCCTAATTGACCTTACTGCACTGGCTTTCTCCTTTTTCGCCATTCTCCACACAGCAGCAAGAGGGATCTTTTACTCTGTGAACTAAGTCATGTTATTCTGCTTCCAAATATTTCCTGAGGTAATCTGCAATATTATTCACCAATATTCAGCATCCTTTCCTGCACAAAGACTTGAAGTTAGGGGAGCACATTGCTTTGGCCAATGAAATGTACACAGAAATGGAATGTTCTACAGGTAGAGGCTTTGAGAGCAACAGCATGTTTCTCCATGCTTTCCTTTCCTGTTGCCATGGCTCCTGGTGATGTTCTCGATAGTGCCTGTGAGGTCCCAGAGTTAAGGACAGTGATGTCCCAGGAGCAGAGCCCATTGCAGATCTGTCATGGGTGTATGCACAGATGAGGAATTCACTCTTGTAGGTCACTGAGATCCTGGGGTTGTTTGTTATCACAACATAACCTAATTTATCCTGACTGATAATAACTCTATATAGCTCTTGGGATAAAAGCCAGAATTCTTAGCATCATCTGTGTTTTCAGTCTCAGCTTGTGTCATTATTTGTGTTGTTCATTGTTCTCCAGAATCAGTGGCCTTCCTTTCATTCTTTGAGCTTTCCAAGTTCTTTTTCTTCTCAGGAATGTTGAAAATGCAAGGAATGTAATTTTCTTCCCTCTTCACTGGCTGGCCCCTACTCATTCTTCAGGTCTTAGCTTAAATATTACCTAAATTTCAGGAGTCTTTCCCTCATTCCCCAAAATATGTTAGGGTCCCTGTGATTTCCCATAGACTAGTTGCAAACTGAGGTGAGTGTAATGAAGGAGAAATGCACTCACCTCACTTTGTAATTATTCTGTGAGTAATGGTTTTGTATGAGTTACACACTCAGCTATGACAGAATAACTAACAAAAAGTGGCTTAAATAACAGAGGTTTAACCTTTCTCCTGTCTAAACAGGTCCAGTGCAAGCTGGCTCAAGAACTGGTTCACTGGCTCAGTAATGCAGTCAAGATCTTGGACTCTGGCCATCGTGCTCTGCCATTCTGAGGGCTTTTTGTTTTGGATTTCCCCTTCAGTCATGTTGCCCCAGCATCGGTAGAGACCATCAGGAAACCATCAGCAGTATCAGTTCACAGAGAGTGGATTAAAAAACATGAATCCAGAATAATACTACCGGAACAATGACTCCTGAACCTCAGCTCATACTAAAATTCAGGTACGTACAGAAAGTGGACTGTGTTTGCCATGCTGGTCTTCTGGGATTTCTCCTCTGAGTCCCAGCTGTTGGGAAATGTTGGGAAATAAGCTAACCAAAAAATATAATTTATTTTAAAGCTTTGAGTGTCTATCTGATAACTGATTAGCCCCTTGAGATAGTATTTAATACCTTTTAGATAAAAAATGTTTGCTTGATAATTCTCTCCCTCAGAGAGCATCTGGGTTTCTGAGGGTAGGATGCGGCTTAGTTCTGACTTCTGTGGCCTTGGGGCTAAGAACAAACTGCCTCTGCAGATCTTTGGAGCAGGTGGTTGGCATCAGCTGGTCCTGTGTCTGTGGGCTGAGGGCTGGTCTCCATTGCTCCACTGCATGGCTTGCCGGTTCTGGCCACGCTCCTTGTGGCTCTCCTTGGCTACCCCTGAGTTTCTCACCCAATCTTACATCTTCCCCACAGAACAGATGATCACGCCCATCCCACAAAAGCAATGGGTTCCTCATGTCTCTGTTCATCCATCGTCAATTTGTGGGTGTACACTTGTTTAACTATTATATATACATGCCAATGTGAATTCTTGTTAAATATTATAAACCTCATTTTTGTCCTTTTACAAATATAAAATGAAGTCCTAATATTTCTCCCTTGCTCACTAAGGGGTTGGATTTCAATAACCTCATGGTATTGGGAGACAAAGAATAGCCCTAGAAAATGGAAGAGAGAGAACTGGCCCAAGGCAGCCCCATGGAGGCTGATCTCCACTTACCCTGGCTCTGAGCACCAAACTGAAAAAAACTCCCCTCAAAATTCATAATCACAGGTCTACCCTTAGTCAGTTGGAATTTGAATTAAGACTGTGCTGTCTGGGAATCCTCAGGTAAACATTAACCTGAAAAAAAAAAAGTGGCCCCAAACAGGTTCGCCTCCTGCCAAGACTGGTGGAAGCACATCTGGAAACAGGATTGTTTCCACACAGGCGGTGACCCTCATTGCCCCTACAGGCTCTCATCCCAAAGTCTTCTGACCCTGCACTTTCCAGGGACAGTTGCTACTATGTTGGCTGCAGGTGGTGCCCTTGCAGGATCTCCAGTGGCCAGGTAGCTGGTGGCTACTGCTTGGCCTTTGGGATTTCCCATTTTTCAGGATCCTGTGGTGCTCTGTGACCATGTGCCCTGGTTATCAGGCTTCCAGCTGCCCATCGGGGCTGTCCAGGAATACAAATCCTACTGCCTTTTTAAAGAGCTCTTCCAGAGGCTGGACCACCATGGAGATGGGACGGTGCACATCTTCAAACTGCAGAAAAGACTGGAAGCTATGGACAATGCCATGGGTCAGGGCAAGCAGGTGTGCATGGGGTTTCCATGCCACAGAGAGAGTGCAGAGTGGGAGGACCCCCATCTCCTGCCTGAGTTACTGTAATTGTCTTATAATCATTCTTCCTGCCACCTTGTCATCATTTCTTGCTCCACATTGCCATCATATGACCCTTTTAAAAGGACATTCTGATTGTATCGTGATTCTGCTTAACATTCTTCAGGGGCTTGACAATGTCAGTAGGAAAAGACCAATCCTCTTAGCATTGTCTACAAGCTCTTTATGATTTCTTGGTTGGCACTGAGTTCGGTGGGACAGTTCTCCACCTCACAGTTATTCAAGGATCCAGGTTCCCTCCTCTTGGGTGTCTACTGTCTTCAAGGGTCTGATGATCATCTCCATGCAGCTGTTAAGAGTAGAATAAGAATGAAGGGAAATATATGAGAGGGTTTCTTACCAAGGCCTACTTTCCCTCATTTCACTGGAGGGACTTGATTACAAGACCTTGCGTAACTGTAGGGGAGACCGAGAAATGCAATCCAGCTGTGGGCCCAAGAAGGCAAGAAATTTTGGTGGATAGCAAGTGGTCTCTGCTACATCCCTCACACCCGTGTTTCTGTGTTTTCTCACCTTTGGATATTTACTTTAAAGTGTTGAACTGAAATCACTTCTGGGAAGATTTCCCTCCTCCCCATTCTTCCCTCAGAGCACTCACATCTTTATTTCCCACTGAACCTTGAATAGTTGCTATCTTACTGGCTTTGGTGTTCTCCTTATTAGCCTATAAGCCTTCTTGAGGGCCAGGGATATAGCTGAGTCATTCCTATTTCTGGAGCATTTACTGAGTGAATGAATGAATGCATGACTGTTGAGCAAAGGACTAGTCAGTTGCTAAAGTTCTTTAAGTTCTCATGTTTTTAGTGTTAGATTCTTCAAACATTCTATGCTTTTTGTGTTTCAATTTTTACTCTACAATTAAGGTATTGATAATCTGTCACAGAATATCTAATTTACATGAGATAAATATACAAATATTTAAATACTATAATATGTAACCTGGCTTGTCTAAGTCTGTGTCTCTAATATTTAATTTAAAGATATGTAGATGTTAACACATTTAATTTGCTGAACGTTGGCACATTTATTCAGTGCCTTAAAGATAATAAGAAAAAAAGAAATTAAGAGAATATAAATATGGGAGATGGATGGGCTTTTCATAATTTAATTGATAAAGAAAGAAAATCTGGCCTGTTTGGAAATATCTGTTGGCTGGAGTTATAGCTGATACTTGGGCTCAAACATTCTCAATGGCATCAGAGCATCTAAAAACCCTAATGCAGGTTTGTTGCATAGCTCATATACATGTTTTTCAGTAACATGAATAATATTTGATGCTTTTCAAAGAAGACTTTAATAGGTCTTAACACTATTCCTTGATATTCCCACATGGAAACCACTACATTCCCAGCAATCTCCTAGACTCATTTACTCAATATGCTGCCATGCACTCAACAAATCATGTGGGTACAAAAAACAAATAACACACCATGTTTGGTGATGGAGTTTGGTGATGGAGATCGATTTATAACCAATTAAACACAATAGCACTAGTGTTCTAGGGGAAAATAGAGAAGTGTTTTTTGTGGGGGGGGATGGGTTGGGGTTGGGGAAAGCTAGACAGTGCTCTGATTTTCTCCATCGTTTGGAAATTGCAACACCAGGAGACAGAGATTGGCTAGAGCTCCACCACCTCTTTATTCCTTATCAGATACAGGGCACTGTAGGTGGAATTCTTCAATTGTCTGAAAAATTTTCAGTCCTAGAGCTGTTGTGGTCCCTTTAAAGATGTTGGGGCACTGGGAGGGATTGCCTGAGCCTAGCAGTCATGTCTCTGTGGTTATGACTGCAACTCAAACAAGGGGAAAATAGTTTCCTCTTCTTTATTCTACTCCAGTCAGAAATTATGGGCCTATGAAAGCATTCACTCACTATCTCCTTTTACCTTTTTTGGTAAGGAACAAATTTCTAATTTTCATATGAATATAAAAAGTAAAGAAAGCAAGGAAACACATCTGGCTGCTGGTATTCTGGGTTCAAGGCAGGAAGGTCTACTGCCCATTGTACACATTTTTCCATTTAATCCAACTGTTTTCAGTCCTGTGCTTCACTGCATTCTTGAATTCTGTATTTCTGAGTCACGTGCCAACTCTCTTTCTCCAGAGAAAAAAAGCTTCAGGTTTTTTTCCAGTTCTACTATTATTTATTTCTTAAAATGTTTTTGAAAAAATATAATTTTTTTTTACAATATTTTGAACTTAAACACTATTCACATTGAACACGTATGGCAGCTTAACCTACTCAAATATGATGTTTAAGAAGCCAAAACTCTTCTAGCTTTGTAAAAAGAAAAGTGGTGCTGCAGACTATTGTAGTGTTGGTCAACAAAGCAAGGAAAAACACCACTCAAATCACATGTTACAATTTCTTTGTTCAATTGGATTACAGGTTGGTAAAATGTTAGACTTCACGGAGGCATGGCTGTGATGCAGTGAGTCCTCAGAAGAAGATGCAGTTCTCAAATCACATACTTCCTCAAATTTAACATTAGGAGAATTCAGTATTTCTTAGATGACAATGTACCAGACAAGCCTGGACTGGTTCTTATCTTATCACTACTTTGTAGCCTCGGTAACCAGAGATATATTTATGAATTATTTAAATTATTTCAAATTATCTAACAAGTCTTTGGCAGAAAAAGATTCTTGTCGATGGGGAACAAACGCAAATCTAAGCCTGAACTGAGAAATTTGCTCAACAACTAGAACTTAAATTTATCTCAGTTAAAAGTTCAGACATTACCAGGCCTACCCAATGTACAAAGAACCCCAGAACTGCTTGCCCAAGTATCTCTTAGCCTTCCTGTGGGGTCTGTGGCCCTTTCTTCCCTGCCTGGCCAAACAGAAGGATAAAGTGACCTTTTTAAAACATTTTATGCTCAGACCCGGGGCCTGTGAGCAGAGTGGCACCAGGAGGCTGCTTTTCAAGGGAGAGCTGGTAGATGAAGCATGGGTGTGCTGGAGGTGCATGGGCAAATGGAAATGGATGTTCGCACCATGCCTCCTTTCTCTGGTGTGTCACTCCAAGAAGTCCAGGAATTCTAAATTAACATCCCAGTGATTATAAAGGTATAGCTTTCAAAGTAAGAGAATACAATCTATTTCCATTTCAATTAAGAGGTGTGTTTTTTTGTTTGAAAACTTGTTGGTACCTTTAAAAAATACAAACTAAATGTAGATGGCAAACTTGTCATTAACATTTGCAAGTGCCAGTGCAAAACAAAGATAGTCCCAAGCTAACCTGAGAGATTTATAGGAGGTACTCACTACATTAAGGTGTGGGCCCTCCACCCCACCACCCCTGCCCAAAGTCCTAAGACCCCAGGGGTAATGATGAACTGTTCTAGTCCTGCCCC
Source organism: Smutsia gigantea (assembly GCA_032199065.1). Classification (NCBI taxonomy): domain Eukaryota; kingdom Metazoa; phylum Chordata; class Mammalia; order Pholidota; family Manidae; genus Smutsia; species Smutsia gigantea. Next base: position 3,151 of record JAVSCE010005978.1, on the reverse strand, counting down.
TTCAAATCCCAGGGCTCTTTGGACAAGGCAGCTTTGGCACTACAAACAGTAGTAAGGAAAAGGAAAGCTTGAAGAAGCTCATGAGAAATTATGTCCACAGACTTAACCTCTAGTGGATTTAGCCTTGAGTACACATAGCCTGGGTAGGCTGGGGAACCTTAAGACAATGACCTGATGTGGTGTTCTATGATGAACCCCAAGGGCCTGTCCGAGGAGACTATATGCAGAGGAGAATATATTCATCCTAGGGCTGTAGAGATAGCCACAAATAACATTTCAAGAGAATCAGCAATCATCTGGAATTCAGTTATAAAACAAAGGAACTGGGACTTCTGGGAAAATGGTGCCATGAGCAGGGCAGTGGCAATCTCCTCCCAAAACCATATATATTTGTGAAAATACAACAAAGACACTATTCTGAAAAGAGAAACCAGAAGATACAGTGCACCCGCCAGGTTACAGCTCAAACTGCAAGAACTCAGCACCTCATGAAGCAGGTAAGATACAAGTCGTGACCCAGCGGGCCCCTCGCACTCCCCCACCCCAGCACACCAGCGGGAGGAAAAGAATCAGAGTGGGGAGTGTGGGAAATCATATTAATCACTTACAAATTAATCTCTTCTCACTTCATATTAATTACTTATACGTTATTGCTTCTTACCTGCACTATTTGTCATACTTATGACCCTTGATGCATAAAGGAATATGGTGTATTACAGTTATGTTAAGTAAATAGTATATTATGGTTATGCTTCATTTCATGACGTGACTGTACGTACATTGCTGCCTGTAAGTAGAAGTAGATCATCAATCACTATGTAATGGGGTCTTTCCCAGACCTCTGTTAATTATTATGTAGTATGATTTTCCCTGGACGTCTATTGTGTTTCCTGATCAATAAATGTGAGAGATGCTCTCTCAGCATGACTCTTGAGCTGTTACGCCTTGAGTCCCCTAGCTAGTCCATTCATGTCTTCGAAATCTCATCGTGTTCCCTCCCTTCCCTGCGGGTCGGTGGCAGAGAGGAGCCGACAAATGGCGCCCAAACAGGGACACTTGAAACTCAGAGCAGGGAAGCTCGTCGATCCGGTAAGTCTCTGAAGAAAGCCTACATAGGGACAAGGTCGAGACGACAGGGACACAATAATGGGCCAATATGAAACTAAAGCTACCAAACTGGAGGATTACTTAAAGTTACTGCGTGCCCTCCTAAAAACATCAAGAGTGAAAACATCCAAAAGAGACTTTGCTCAACTCCATAAATATTTTTTAAAACATTGTGATTGGTTGCCTTCACAGGGAACTCTTAAACAACTTGATTGAGACAATGTTTTAAGAGATTTTAAGAAGGTTCACAGACAAGGCAATTTTATCCCTGTGCCTGTCTGGTCTTTGTGTAAGTTGATCCCTCTGGCTCTGCAGCCTTTCAAAGGGCCCCACTCTCTGATACTAAACCAGATACGCAGGAGCGAGAGATACAAGTGCTGGACGACGTGGTGGAGCCAAGTAAACGGTCCTCCGCCCCACATGCGTCTGACTCCTCCTCCTCCTCCTCGTCCCCCTCTTCGGACACTGAGGGTGAGAGCCCTGCTCAGCCCTCTCGTCGTGGAAAGGCCTCTGGTTCTGCCCCGTGTGCAGCTGCCTTTGCAGCAGGAATACGTACAGCCCAAAGGGAAGGTGATCTAGATGCCTATTCAGCGCCTTTAGTGGCACCTGTCACTTTAGCTCCTTTTAGAACCTAATGAAGATCCTGAATTCCCACAAGGGGGAGTTAGAGCACTTTAGGCGCCCATGCCTTCCAAAACATTAAAAGATTTTAAGCAAGTTATTCCTTCTTATAGTACTACTTCTTATGCTGTAGGTCTGTTAAATGTTTTGGTTGTGGCAAACAAAGACATATGAAAAAAGACTGCCAAGCACAACAGAGAACAAAGGAATCAAATTAAAAAAATAAACTGTCTGTTTGCCCAAAATGTATAAAGGGGAGACATTGTTCTAATAATGTCATTCAAAATTTGATAAAGATTGAAATCCTATTAATGAGTCTCAGTCTTTAAACCCCCATCGGGCCTGCCTCTGAGGCCCTAGAAAATAATACAGAGGCATCTTCCCCAGTTAAAAGAACACGGCATGATTTACGAGCAGCCACTAAAGGAAGTCCCGCTGTAGATCTTGCCTCTTTTCAGTCTGTATATTTACACCCTTCACAAAGAGTTCAATTACTTAGTACAGGAATTTTTGGTCCCTTACCAGCTAATTCTGTAGAATTACTTTTAGGTCACAGTAGTTGGACACTAAAGACCCAGAGTGTCAAGATTATACAAGTGAAATTAAAATAATAGTATCATCTAATAAAGAATTCTATATACCTCAAGGAGAAAGAGTGGCTCAATTGCTTTTACTTCCCTATCTACCACCTTATGCAGAGGGTCAAGTTGGATTTGGGAGTACAGATAAACAAATATGACAACACAAAAATTACATCTGACAAACCTCAATGCAAAATCTGCATTCAAGGCAAGTCTTTTACAGTTCTGTTAGACACAAGAGCTGACGTGTCTGTAATTACTCTTGAACACTGGTGCTGAAAAACTAGCCCAAAGAAGAAAAACATATTCAAGTTTCAGGCATTGGTACAGCTACTCATGTGTAACAGAGTTCAGCCACATTATGCTGCTCAGGTCCCGAGAAACAAGTAGCTTTATTAAAACCTTAACTGTAGATGAGGCAATTAATCTCTAGAGATGAGATGTAATGCAGCAATGGCATGCCACACTGTCTTTTGATGAACCTTCATCGGTTCAATCTTTTTCTTAAGGGCCACTGATACACACCTGCCAGCTCCTATACCATTACAGTAGACCACACAAATGCCTTTTTGGGTGGATCAATGGCCCCTTAACAAAGAAAAATTGGCAGTCTTACACACATTAGTTCAAGAACAACTTCAGTTAGACAGATTACAATTTTCCACAAGCCCGTGGAATTCTCCTGTATTTGTTATAAAAAGGAAGTCAGGAAATTGGAGCCTTTTGCATGACCTAAGACAAATTCATGCACTTCTTAAACCTATAGGACCTTTACAACAAGGTCTCCCTTCTCAGGCTATGAATCCAAAGGATTGGGACATAGCTATTATTGATCTTAAAGG
>JAVSCE010005977.1:0-40383 GCA_032199065.1 Smutsia gigantea | reverse complement strand
AGGAAAATTAGAAGTCTAAAGCAAGGAGAAGCACCTTGGTCTCCTATATGACTCAGTAGTGAATATGATTTGCTTTGTTATAATACCCTAGTCATTGTCTATTGATCTAAACCAAATTGTGATCATTATTTGGGAAGAGGGGAAGACATCGAAGGTGGGTCAGGGTTGCAAAAAAAAGCACCAGAACCTTCCACAGGAGGAAGTCAACAGAAAATCTCCAAGATTAAAAGCCAAGAGAAATCGCAATGTATAAATGTTAGTTAGCACTTTGGAGGTAAGCCCTCCCCCCTTCAAAAATGTGATTACAGGGAATGAAAATGGGACGTAAAGAGAGGCACAGAGGACAGCTCTTTTTCACTGTAGGCCTTGAGGGACCATCTGCCTTTAAAAATCACACACACAGTGTGATTAGAGCTGATGGCCAGACAGAGCCACGGACGCGCTCATGATGTCGGGTGGGAAATAGGCAGAATCATATCTGTATTCTGTTCATAATTATATGAAAGATGGATAGTGAAGGAACGGAATATGGAAAAATAAAATAGTGGCAATGGTAGGATTCTGGCTGAGCTTGGCTCTCGTTCTTATACAATTTCTGGGGGATGTTCTATTGCTTTGGCTCAATGTCCTGACCTGAAAATGGGACCAACCATCCATAGATTGTTAGGACTTCTGTGGGGGGTGGGAGAGCTGAGTGGCGGGCAGGGGTCTGCCTTGCCCCAGGCCCTGAGGTCCAGAGCCAGCTTCTCACAGGGACTCCCAGGGAGTGAAAATCCTAGCCCTTGAACACAAGTTCCAAGAAGGGAAACCAGGGCCCATACAGGGGCAGGGAGCAGGCAGTCGGCCACAGTCGTGGCCTCATGGCCAATGAGCCACACTCGGCCCCAAGGTCTCCCCCCTCCATCCAGAGCCCGACCATCTGCCACAAGCTTGGAGGCCCATCCTTGGTTCTCTGGGGTGTGGGGGTGGGGGTGGGGGTTCCCACACTGGGAGAAGACATTTGTATGTGTCCTGAAGGTGCAGAAGAATCTAGAAATGTGGCTCCAGTGCCAAGCCAACAGCTTTGCAAAGTCACTGAATGTCGGAGTTTGTTTCCTCCTCAGTAAAATGGGCACGACAGATGCTCCCCAGCCCATCTCCCCTGAGAACTGTGACGTGCCTTAGAGGAGATTGACGTGACGTGAATGTACACCACAAGGTGTGTGAGGGGCATGGCTCTGAAGCCGACATCTCTGGTCTGGGTGAGGAGGAATTACTCCCTATACAGCCATGAGCCCCTAGGATTAGTGGCCCTGAGACTCACTGGCCAGGGGAGGGTCAACATGGCTAGGTTCTGGTGCCACCGATTGGTCAAGCGCTAGTCTAGAGGGTATTTGTAGATGTGGATATCATCTAGAATCGTTGACTTTAAGGAGGTTGCTCTGAACAATGTGGGTGGGCCTTAGCTAATCAGCTGAAGGTCGTAAGAATAAAACTGAGGTTTCCTATAGAAGGAATTCTGCCTTAAAACTACAGGAGCAAAACCTGCCTGAGTTTCCAGCCTGCTAGCCTGCCCTAGAGATTTTGGACTTTTAGCCCCCACAATAGCATAAGCCAATTCCTTAATACCTATGGATGATAGATGATGATAGATGATAGAAATAGGGAGATGATAGATGATAGATGATAGGTAGATGAAAGATAGATAGATAAATAGATAGACAAATAGATACAGATGATATACAGAGATAGATGACATAGATAGATGATAAGTAGAGATAGATAAATAATAGGTAGGTAGATAGATAGATAGATAGATATAGATAGATAGATAGATGATAGATAGAGGTACACATACAGAGATATAGAGATACACGCATACACACATACATCCTATTGGTGGTTTCTCTGAAGAACTCTAACCTATGCAAGTTCTAATGCAGTAACAGGTCTTAAACAGACTCAGGAATGAGACTGCTATCCCCATTTTGCAGTGTGAAAAGTGAGGCATGGTTAAATTAGGCAAATTTGTTGATAGGCTCCTAGCCAGAAATGGACCCAGAAACACATGCTCTTTGCTCTTGAGCACTCAACTGTTAAAGGCCTGACATGGCACCACTGGTGCCCACCGGGCACCTGCCCTACTCGGGCCAGAGCTTGGGGCTCTGCGTGTACCAACTCTTGAAATCCTTGCATCAGCCCTGTCCCTCCCACCTACAGAAGAGGAAGTGAACACACAATAAGCAGGGAGTCGAGCTGGGACGGGTGCTGGAGTGTCTGGTCCCAGCCCCCACTCCTCACTGTTGCAGATTCTGCCTGTCTTTGCACTGGCAACCTGCCCAGGTAGACCTCACAGGGTCCCTGGCTTAAGCTCCTGTAACAGACAGGAATCTAATTTGCCATGAGGGTCAGAGACCGGAGGAAGTAAGCCAGCTGCAGCCTGGATCTCCAGAGTATGCCAGGGGTCCCCATGAGGCTTGGAGCCCAGCCCCATGGGTAGCAGAAAGGACTTAGGAACTGTGCCTGGGAAGCCACCTTTCCAGTTAACTTCTAGACAGCCGCTTGTGCAAGTACTCCCAACAGATGGATTTCTCTAAGCCACATACCTCAGAAGGAAGGATAGAGAGGGCAAGGCCAGGCAAAATCTGGGACCCTGCCCTGTGCTTCCCCTATGCTCCCAAACATGCGCCAGAGCAGGGAACCCCATCAGAGGCTGCGGAGCCTGCTCGTTGCAGAGAGCTGTAGCTGTATGCCAGCCGCAGCTGTGGAGCTCGTGGACAGGACAGAATAATTAAATTCCATCCTTTTCTATATCAGGGATCACAGAGAAAGCAAGATTTTTCAGGAAACTCTGCTAAGACTTTCATTGAAGGGTAACTTGAGTTCCTTCTTGGAGAGGGGCAGCCTCGCATAGGTGTCCTCACTGTAGAAACACAAATCCCCGAAGGACCCACCGCACCGATGCTTCCAGAACACAGTGGAGCTTCCAACCCCACCTCCATGGGCACCCACTTCAGCAGCCCCTGGACTGCAGAACTTTTTGGTGATGTTCAGTAACAGCCCATGGGGGCAAGGAAAACACGGGTGAGTGCATGTGTGTGTGTGCAAATTGGCAAGTTGATTCTAGATGTATATGAAAATACAAACGTCCAATAGAACAAAAGTAGAAGACTTATGCCACCAGAACTGACACCTGTTTTAAAACTATAGTAGTTAAGATACTGTGTTGTTGGTGCAAAGACAATAGACCTATATTTATATAGTCACCTAGTTTATGAAAAAGGTACAAATGCAGTGTGGTAGAGAAAATACTGTCTTCTCAGTAAATGGTCAACTGGATATGCAAATGGAAAAGGAAAATGAAAGAAGCTAACCCCTAACCCACACCACACGTAGAAGTCAATTCAAGATAGATTTTAGGCCCACCTGTAAATCCAAATGTGAAAGGTGTACACAGCTTTCATAAGAGAACATAGGCAACTTACCTTCGTGACCTCAGAACAGACAGATTTCTGAAACAAGACAGAGAAAGCACTAACATTACAGAAAACTTTGATAAAGTGGGCCACATTAAAATTAAGAATTTTTTTCATCAGAAAACACAATTAAAAGAATGAAGAGACCTATCACCAGGTGGAAGAGGACTCTTGGAATACATACATCCGCAAAATAAGACCCCCAAATGGCCAGTCACCCTATCTGGCTCCTTAATGAATGCTTATTTTTAACGCTGAGGGTAGGAGAGCCCGTTTCTCGGATGGGGACATTGAGGCTCAGAGGGTAAGTGGGCGGCTAAGGCCTAAAGGTCTGGGGCTGGGCTCCTGCTCTGCGGGTGGGGCCGCCACCGCCTCCCGCTGCCTGGTAGTGGGCAGACTAAGGGCGAGCGGAGCGTCAGAGGTGGCCAGGGCTGGCCTGGCTTGGGAGGGTTAACCCGGCTGGTTTCTTTTCAAACTTCAGAGGACGGACCTGGCTGGGTTTAGGGGGAAGTCCTGCCCCCTTGCTGCTGCCAGCTGGGTGGGGACCAGTCCTGGCTGGGCAGCAGCCTTGCTGGCCTGGCAGGGCCAGCTTATAGCGAAGCACCACCAACAATAGTGAAGGCTCAGAGCTTTAATAGAGCTCCCACTGTGTGCCAGGCCTGCTCTGTACCCCTGACCTGAAGAACTCAGGAGTCACCTTTCTCAGGCACACTCTTGCCCAAACTAGGGCTGACTGCAGCTGGTGGAGCCTGCGTTTGAACATGACTATTATGGGAATACCCTCATTCAAGAATCAGGGGCATTTGTTGAGTACCTGCTGTATGCCAGACCTCCTGCTGCCGTGCTGCTTACATGCATTATCTTGCTGAGTCCTCATGACTTTCAAAAGGTGAGCTCTCCCCACCGGACACCCAGGGGTTGCAGGTCCTGCCCTACCCTCTCCTCCAGCCCCTGCACCCACTGCAGAGTGAGGAAGGCAGGTACCTAGCAGGAGTAATGGCTGACGTTCACACAGCACCTATTGTGTGCTGGGGGTCTTTTGGCACTGGAAACCAAGAGTAAAAAGCAGGGAAGCAAACAGAGCCGGCCCTCAGGGCTCAAAGGCTGGCAGGGAGGTGGCCCGTGGGCTGAAATAGGGATGAGATTGGGGAGGAAAGGTGAAGGGTAGCAGGAGGGTGGAGCTGCAATTTTAAATCCCTGATCAGGAGAAGAGGTCAGGGAGGGAGCTGTGTGGATATGTGGAAGGAGAGTGTTCAGGCAGAGGGAACAGCCAGTGCAAAGGCCCTGGGGTGGGCATTTCAAGAGAGGAGGTCCAGGAGGCTGATGATGGAGAGATTGGGGGCAGATCAAGTAGGGCTTTGTGGGTCATGCCTCCTTTGAGGGACATGGGAGCTATGGAGGGCTTTAGAGCAGGGGGAGGGGTGTGACCTGACTTAGGTCTGGACAGGTTCCTGGTGGCTGCTTGTGGTGTGCCGGGCAGGAGCCCAGTGAGTGTGGTAAACATTGGATTCTGGCTGTGTTTTGAGGGGAGAGCTGATGGGATATGCTGGTGAATTGGGTGTGATTGTGAGGACAGAGGCAAGAATGACTTCTAGGTTTGGGACTGCTGATTCCTGGGGAGGGAGGACTGCTGGCAGGGGGACCGGGGGCACAGGTTTCAGGGGAAAGATCAGGGCCTGGATACTAAGTAATCCTCAGAATTATCCTGTGAGGCATGTTGATTTTATGTGTTCTCATTTTACAATTTGGGGAAACTGAGGCCAACAGAGGGCAAGGGATGTGTGCGGTCAGCAGCTGTGCCGAAATCTGACTCCTGCTTATAGTGACCTTGCTGCACTGCAGGGCTGTGGACATGGGGGAGGGCAGACTAAACCCAAGCCCTGCCGTTGGTCACTGGGTGAGGTGGTTCCGGTCCGAGCCTCAGTTGTACCATCTGTAAAATGGGGCTCAAGTGGCAGTCACTTCCCAGAGCCATGAAACAAGACATCCTGTACTTGGCGCACTGTGGTCAAGTGTATGTCCACTACTCCTCTGAGGTGGGACTTCTCCACGTCTCCAGTCCCCTGAGCTGTGGCCTGCCATCGCGGAGGCCCACTCCAGACCATTCTGATTCTAGGACAAGTGGCAGTTGTGGTGCTGACAGTGTGGCTGGAGCCCTAGCCCAGGCCATGAAGGGCCTTGGTCTGGCCCCTTCCACTGTGTGGCGACCTCCCCTGTTCCTTGTGGGGCCAAGGGAAGCTGCAGGAACCGCCGGTGGGACTAGAGGTTTGGTCTCTAGTGGAGCGGAGCCTGTCCCCACGGGTATACAGAATGCCGTGGCTCCCAGGCAGGCTTAGTCCGGCCCTCAGCCGGCGGGCACACGGCTGGGTGTCGTGCCCCCACTGTGGAGTGCCAGGGAACAGCCTGCTCGGCCTTGGCTGCAGCTGGAGGTTGGAGCCCTCGCTGCCAGGTGCAGCCCTGGTGCTGGTTGGGTCCCCTCGAAGCCCTCTGGGCTGGACTGAGCCTGTGAATACAGCCCAGGGGGAGTGAGTGACCTGCAAGGGGCTTCAGGCTGCTTTTTCCAGATGAGGGTCCAACCAAGACAAGCTGCCCTTTCCTGGCTGGGGGACAGGTGACCCCCGTTTTCTGCGAGGTGCCTCCTGTGCCCTCCATGAGAAAGAAACAACCTGTTTCCCAACCTGCCTCTGCCACCCTGTGCTTCCTGCTCACCCTGAGCTGGCAGCCAGCAGGAGTGGGGCAGGGGGGGCAGCTCGAGAGCCCACTGGCAGCCCTGGTGTCTGGGCGCTGGGCTCCTCGTCCCGTCAGTCACTGGCCCTGGTCACGCGCTGTCCTCGGTCCCACAGCCACTGCAGTCCTCACCTCCTCTCCCTGCTGTGGCCTTGCAGGATCATGAGGTTGTGTTGGAAATTTTTATTTGAAATGTGGTTGAGCTGGAGCTGTGGGAGTTCAGAGCAGGATGGAGAACCTAGGCAGGACTTTTCTCTGCCTTCTCCAGCTCCCACCCCCATCTTCCATGGTCAGTGCAGTCCAGGCGTTTCTTTTGACAGAGAAATTGGCCCATCTGACATAAGCACCTCCTCCCTGGCTTTGGTGCTCGGGACCCCAACACCTCTCGTGGGGCTGTTGAGTGCCAGTGACCAAACCCTCTCTGGGAAAGGCATGAGCCACTCCTGGGGCAGGCCTGTCACCTGCAGTGGTTGGGCAGCAGCTTCCAGCAAGGGCTGCTTGTCGCCCCTTAGCACCAGCAGCAGGCTGAGGGATGGCTGATCTGTACCCGGTGCTGTCAGTGTCCAGTCTCCAGAAACAGGACACCTGTGTGTGGGGAGGCCGCCCTTCCATCTCACCTCGGCCCCTGGCTGTCAAGTCCCACTTCCTGTGAGACGGGCCTGTTGAATCCTACCTCAGAAGGTTATTAGAAGTTAACGTGTGGAGGCAGTGCTTGGCAATATGCAAGAGCCCCGTGACTGGTGGTTTGTGCCCCAGCGTGTGGTCCTGGCTCGGACCCCTGCAACGGCTGAGGTGGGAGCCAGCTTGGCCCCTTGGAGCAGCACCCGGGCCCGAGTGGCTGGACATCAGGGGCAGGCGGAGCAGCGTGGCCGAGGTCGTGAGGGGCTTTGGGCCTTGCGGGTCACGGCGGGTGTGGTGGGAGCCCCTGGAGGGTGTCAAGAAGTCACTCTGGCCTCTGGGGCAAGGGCTGGAGGGGTGCGGGAAGCAGGGAGCCATCCCGGACCATGGCAAGGTGGGAGGCATGGGTGCTCTGAAGCACAGCCTGGCGGGTCGAGTGGGGTTGGGGGCCGAGGCAGGGTGTGAGAACCTGGGCTCGAAGGGTCCAGCACATGCCAAGTGCTCTCACTTGCTGAGAGGGGGCCCAGGGAGGAGTGGGGCGGATCCAGCCCTGCTCTGTGCCCAGAGACACTCCGGAGCACATGGCACTTGGGAAAAGGCTGTGGTCAGAAGAACGGGTGGTGGGAGTCAGCCAAGGCACAGGCGGGGTCAGGCCTCCTGGCGGAGAATTCAGAAGAGGCGGCAGCAGGTATCAGAGACCCGAGAAAGAACAGTGGCCAGCTGGCAGCGACATGGTCATCGGTGACTTTGAAAGGTAGCGTTTCAGTTGAGGCAAGACGAGTAAGTGGGTTCTAGAAAGGGAGGGGAGAACATGAACAGAAAAGTGGTTTGGGGGCTGGAAGGGCATGGGAGAGCCGTGCGTGCATTCACATGGGAAGCAACCTGGCAGTGCAAAGATGGACCCATGGACATGTTCCTCCAGGAGGGCTGGGAGGGTGTAGGCCGCAGCCAGCAGGGCATGGAGGGGAAATGACAGTCCAAGTTCTTCTTGCACCTTTCCCTGGCTTAAAGGTGACACTCTCCCCTGAACCTTTGGACACAATAGCTGGTCTTTGGGAGGGTGTGTTAAGGCCCAAGTTTGTTTCACCTGTCTGCTGATAAAGTGACTCCATTCATGGACTGACAGCTGCTTACATGGAAAATCTTTTTCCAAGTAGGCATGTTTAGGGCCTTAGTCTCTGACTGAACCCACCATGCACAGGAGCGCAGGTGCACACGCCACTGGATTGCACTTAAATACTTGGACCTGCACCATCAAAGAAGCTTCCTATCATTGCGTGAAACAAACAAAAAGTCCCCCCGGCCCGGCAGGAAGGCAGGCCTGTTCAGAGTGTGGAGCCTGACCGGCCTCAACACCACCGCCCGTCCCGGAGGGCCTCACACCACAGCCACGGAGCCCCTCGCACTCTGCTCTGCAAACCACACCAGACGTGGGCTCCGAGATCCTGATGTCCCAGTGACAGCCCGACAGCCCTCTTCCTGCACCCTCCTCCCCCCGTTTCTGCATCATGAGCGTCTCCATTTCCCCCCGAGCACGGGGCGAGCCAGTACCTGGTGGTCCGGGGCATGCTCCAAGTAGACGCAGCGACTGCGGAACAGAGGCTGAGAAGGATGACTGTTTATAAACATTTGCAATTTTATTTAAAAAAAAAGAAAAACATCACGACCATGAACACTGTTACAGTCAGAGGCCCTCTGGGTTCTCCACACGGTACTGAGCATGCTCACAGGGGGTTCCCATTATTTAGTCTTAAACAACCATCTTTAAAAGAAGGAAAAAAAACTCAGCACACTACCATTTAACTTGTTTTAATGTTTCTTCACAAATGGTGAAAAGTACTAAAGTACAGACAAGGAATAATCATAATGTTGTGGCCAACATTATAAATATGGAATTATAAATTTAAAACATTTTCTGGTTTAAAAAATAAATCTGGTAGTCAATGCAGCTCTGCGGGTCTCTTGTCTAGTAGGGCCGGTCTCTGCGTTCCTGACGGTGCTCGCCTCTGCAAAGGAAAGGGGTGTGGGTTACGGGGGGACAGGAAAGGAAGCCCTTTCACAGATGGGAAGGGGCCACCACCCCAATGTACCCAGTGGCCCGCAGCTGGCCCCCCCACCCCACATACTTGTCCATTTTCCCAGGTCCTCCACGCCCGCCTCTTCTTCCTCCCATCTGTTCCATCAAAGGTCCAGGGGGCCCTCCAGGGCCACCTCGTCTTCCTCCACCAAAGCCACCTCGGTCCATGCCCCGGCCACCACGGAAGCCACCTCGGTCTCCACCACGGCCACCTCTGAACATTCCACCAGGACCACCACGGTCCATGAGGCCACCTCTTCCTCCCCGCATGCCACCAGGGCCACCTCTGCCACGGTCACCACCTGAAGGTAAGGGGAAGGACAGACAGACAGAATGGGTAGATGCAGAGGCTCTGTGGACAAGCCTGAGGCTGCTTGGCACCTGCTGTCTTCTCCCAGAGCAGAAAAGAGAGCAGGTACTTTACTCGATTCAACCACGTGGATCACAATGTAGAGCTGATACTGGACTTCCAACTGAAAGAGCCCCAGAGCCAGGGCTGCACAGAAACCACTAACCTGTTCTCGGCAGTGGGCAGCTGTACTTTATCATAAAGCCCCAACGGAAACAAAAGAGGTTTAGTACCAAGAAGCTGAGGGGATGCTCCTGAACCTGTACCTACCCGGGGGTGGGAAGGGTGGCGGGAGGAAGCCTTCAGGCTTTGGGGCCTTACACTGGTTGCACTCTGTCCTCCAGGCGAAGTTCTGGTTTCCACACCCCCTGGATAAAATTGTATCACAACAGAAATCATCAAATGAACTAAGAAAGTTGACGAGCATTGGCGACACTAAGCAAGCACACTGCACCCGGCACCACACACGCTGGGGCCCGGGGCCAACAGCATTAATGGGACCTGCCCACAGAAAACAGCTTTGAGCTGCAGCCTCAGGCGGCAGCGCACCCAGGGTCTCATCCAGCAAAGCGCCTACGACCACGCACGTGTGGACGCTCGGAGGCCACTGGAGCCATGACCACCAGAAGGCTCTGCGGCTGCTGGGGACTGACTGGGCAGGCCTCCCAGCCACCACAGAGCAATCAGGGCCACCATTTTGCTCCTCTAGACGAAGAGAACCCAGCAGTTCTCCCCTTCAGAGTGGGAAGGGAGTAGGGTGGCTTCACTGGTAGGTTATTAGTTTGCCAAGAGAAGTACGTACGGGTTGGGGCACTGCCAGTCTCCAGCTCGGTGCTGGACGTTTCCTCCTCCAGATGGGTTCCCTCGGGAACCCCGGGGCCCTCTTGGAGGGAAGCCGCCTCTGTCTCCTCCACGGCCTCCCATGCGACCCATGGGTCCCCCAGGACCTCCTGGGCCCCCTGGACCTGCAATAAGAAAGAGCCTATCAACTCTTTATAGCACCAGATTTGCTCCTAAGGAAATTCAGAGCTCACAGCCACCAGCACCCCACACCCCACCACTGCCCCAAACTCTCCCCAGGGCCAGGGACTAAATCTGTGCTCTCCGTAGACACTAGTTACTTCTGCTAGCTCCCGCAGTAACTGTGGAAGGGCAGGCACTTCATACTGAGGAAGAGACCAAAGCAGAGTAATGGCAGCCCCACGGCTGACATGCAGACAGGCTGGTTCCATGGGGCTTCCAGCCTCCCTGACCCATCAACCCACGTTCTTCCTACTCCCAGCATCCAATATCCAACTACTGATTCTATGCAACCTTTTAGTATTTCTAAATGGGCTGTCTTCGCTCCAGAAATTAAGTTTCTCAAAGACAAGTATACCAAAAAACTTCCAAAGCAACACAGCAGCAGCTCAGAGAACGCGCCCAACTGATACCTCCGCGGAGTGGCGGCGGCATCCCTCTGCCATCTCGGGGCGGCATGCCACCCCGCATGCTGTTCACTGGAGGCTTCTTCCGAGCGAGAGACACTTTGAGCTTGCTCCCTTGAAAATCTTTCCCTGGAACAAGACAACAAATCCATGACTCCCATCTCTTCTAAGATCTCTGCTGGCAAGGCCAGACAAAGCCTTTAAAAGTTAAGATACTTAAAAAAACCTCTCTGCCCTAGGGAGGAAAGTAGGCTGGGGGAGGCTATGTGCACCAGCGGCCTTGCCCAGCTTCAGGTGAGAAGCCGGGTAGAGAGCATGAGGCAGCCCAGAGACGTGCACCAGGACGTGTCCCTCTGACCCTTTCAAGTTAGTTTTGTCTGAGGTGAAACTAATCCCCAGGATGAATGTCGAGACATTATATATATATACACACACACAGGTATATAGACACACTCTCTCAAGATGTATACAGGCTGTTTGCAGGGTTTTCTGTACCTTCTGATACCGGTACTTAAAGCATTCACAACTTAAAGCAGATTTGAATAATAATGACTGAAAATAAGATCTCCAATGCAGGGCCAACAACTGGGCCCTCACATGGCTGAAGGGAGGCAGAGAGCAAGCTTCCCAAAAGCCTCCCGTGCTCCTCTAGTAGATGGGAGCGTCGTCTTGCTCCTGTGGCTCTGAAATCTCTCCTTCTTGCCATGTCCTACAGTCACACAGAGGGAGAATACATTTGGTTCTTTGTCCCTTAGAACATTGTTCTCTGAAATGGTTCTAACAGTCAAGAGTTATATATATTAGCAAGACCCTTTCTTTACCTACAAGTTGACCCAGGTACTATTTGCTATAAGGCCTTCTTTGTGCCCCAGTGAATGTGCCCCACTGACCCCAGGGCTCCTACCATCAAACCACTCCACGGCAGCCTTGGCAGTTGGTGGGTCCTCGTAGGACACCGTAGCATCACCTTTGGGCTTTCCTGTGTCCTTGTCCAAGTAGATATGGATCATAGGTTGTCCGGTTCTCTTGTTCATCTAGGCATAGAGTAGCACATTCAGGCTGTGTAACTAGGACATACCAGTTTTGGGAAGAAAAGTCCATGTGAAATTCACAGAAGTCCCTTAAATAGTCAAAAGCAGTATCTCACACACACATTCAGTAGGATGTTACTTTATTTCTGAGTAGTGGAATTATGGGTAATTATTTCCTAAATTGCTATGTACTTTGATGTTTTTTCTTTCTTTCCCAGCCACCTTCTCTCCTGGTGTCCATGCACCTTCCCCAAACATGTTCTATGCCCACACTGACAGGCCCCCAGTGAGAGCAGCCACCCTCTTGGGAAGTAGTCAGGCTGTGATACCACCACTTAAGATTTGTCTTGCATAAAGTAAAAATTACCCTGAAGTCATGAAGTACAGGGCACAGGGCTGTGCGCTAAAAGGATTCTTGACTAAGTCCAACAAAACTACTTTTACTTCCAGAGCTAGAACAGATCACTAGTTTTTCAGCTAAACACAGATGCAACTGGCCTGGATTCAGGTATATGTTTTCTGTATTAAATGATAAAAAAGTCTAATCTATACATGTATGTTTATGTATCTAGTGATACTTGAGGGTATCTATCTATAGCATGTAAAAAAAGAAGGTAATGGTTATTTTGTAAAGGACACAAAGACTGAAAAGGAAGTATGGCAATATTGTGTCACAAATGGAAGATGCATTTAAAAAATCTCCTTTATTTTACAAAATCTTGATAGTGACTACTACTTTCTTAGCCAGGGAAAAACCCACACACCTCAAGAGACATATTATCTACATCACAAGAAGGAAATCTCACATATTTTACATCAACTATATTTCTATACAGCTATAACAATCAGAAGATGTCATTTAAAAAGGATTAACTCCAGCCAAAAAACAAAAACCCTTAGAAGTAAAATAAAGATCTCCAGTAACTTTAAGGAGAGAGTCTTTACTATAACCTAAATAAGAGGATATACAGTGTTTATGGGAAGAAAAGAGACTATTCAGTATTATAAAAATGTCAATGCTCCTCAAATTGTCTTAGAGATCCAGTGAACATCCAACTGGTGTTTTAAGGGAATTTCACAAACTGATTCTATATACAGAAGAGCAAGGAGTAAATAGCAAAGCATTTCTCAAGAAGAATTTGCCTTACTAGATCTCAAGACTTAGCATGAAGATGCAGTATTGACTGTGCTATTAGCACAGGATCATACAAATTAACCCAAAGTACACAAGACAATCAAGAAACAGAACTAGGTATGGGTAGACCTTTCTATGTAACAGATAAACAGTATTATATACCACTGGGGAAAGTTTTGATATTTCAATAAATGCTGCCGGGACGAAAGGTCTTCCATGTAGGAAAAAATAAAGACATAAACCAGTAAGTGGAAGTTGTAATGTAATGTAGTTGTAAGTTCAACTACATTAAAATTAACTCTATTCATCTAAAGAAAATGACTAGAAAAGCCAGCCACACACTGGGAGAATATTATTTGCAATACAGACAAGGATCAGTATTCATATAATATAAAGAACCACATGTAAATCAACAAATGACAAATGACCCAATGGAAAAAATGAGTACAAGATACAGACAGACATTTTATAGAAGACAGTAGCAGAACATGACCAGCAATCAGGTGATTCCTAGCAGTGGGGCTGTGGCGAGTGCGGTCTCAGGAATGCTGGGGGCGTCTAGGTCAGTTGGCTCATGAAGCCACATGTGCACACACCTTAAGCACCTGCTATTCCACCCCTTGATATACAGTCATCATTATTCACAATTCGTATTTGCAGATCTGCCCACTTGTTAAAATGTATTTATTTGTTACTCCAAAATCAACACTCGTGGTACTTCTGTGGTGGTTTGTTGACACGCACAGAGTGGCAAAAAAATTAAGTTGTCTGATGCACATGTTCCCCGCTGAAGTCAAATAGGCTGACATGCTGCCTTCCCAGTCCAGCTCTCTGGAGCCAGACATTCTGGCTCTGAGGCCAGTTGGATGAATTTGAATACCAACTCAGGCAAGTCATTAGTGCTTTTGAACCTTGTTTTCTCTTTGTGAAAACAAAATACACTCTACCAGGATGGGTTGTTTTAGAGTTTACGGTTATAATCTATGTGAGATATATGTATACACACTTCCCTTAGGAGAGTGGTTCAGCATTCACTAATTTAGTGTTTAGAGCAACTTTACAGACTGTAACTACCACGAATAACAAGAATCCAATGTACACACACTGGGGAAGCTCGTGTGCTGCACACCAGGAGACACATACAAGAGCACCAGCTCTTATACTAAAACTGGAAAATCACCCAAGTGCCTAGCAGGAGAATGAATGTATGAACAGCTTGTGATGTATTTATAAACAAAACACAAGATTCTCTAACTTCTGAGCTTCTGGCCAAGGTCCCCTCTTGTCCTTGACCCCAGTTTTTCTTGGACTTCCTCACCTAATGATCAACCCCACCACCATTCCAGGAGCTCAGACCAAAACTTCCCAGTCACACCAGCGCTTCTCTGGACTTGCCAGGTAAACTCCTGGCCCAGAACCTCCACCTCTCTAGTCCTTCCATTCTGAAATACCTTCCTGTTCTGAGCTCTATGGCTCCACACCTGTTTATTCCTGCCCTTCCTGCTGTAATTTATTTTCCTCCCTAACACTTATCATCTAACACACCACACTCCTTTTTACTATATGTTCCCCACTGTATGGAAACTCCAAGGGTTCATATGTCTATTCCTGTTCCCAAAATAGAGTTGCTTTACAATAATGTTTAACAAACATTTTATTTAATAAACACTTTTAGTGTTTAATAAACATTTTTCAAAATTATGTGAAATTAGTATTATTGAGAAGAATAAATAGAAGAATGTGGATGATAAAATTCCAGGATGGGAGGGGGAGAAGGGACAAAATTGGAGAGGGATTAAAAAAAAGGAAAGATATATGCCAAGCACTCCAAAGGTACTCATAAAGCTCTAGTTCTTACACTGGGAAGTGGATACACAAATGTTCATTATTTTAAACACTATGTATTGTATTCTGTATTTCACAAAAAGTAGTGTCCACATATGTATTTTTGCAATTAACTGATACTTATAAAAAAATGCACCTGACACATCAAGTATTCTTAAAACAATGTTTAACATTTCTTTTCTATAAGAAAATGGCGTCATTTTTGTATTTTAAGTAGCAAACCACAATACATCCAGAAGGAAGCCAGGAAACTTCAAGAACAACTCTCCAACATCAATTCAGTCTTTTAAAAATGCTCTGCAGTTGGAACACCTGCCAGTTCAGCTGGCCGTGCTGCCCCTTACCTTAACAACCCCACACTGCTTAAAGAAGTCTGCCAGATCATCCAGAGTCACACTGTCATTTAATCCTTGCACATAAATTGCACTGTTGTCAGAGTCTTCGTCTGGATCTATGGGTGGGCCTTCAAGAGAAAAGATGACAGAAGGGAGTTACTGTCATGTATCTGTCGGGTCTTATCTATTAACCAGCTGGTCACCACTGCCTACTGGTACTCATCGTTAAGCTAAGAGAACTACCAATTCCACTAACAAGAATGCCACAGAACTTCTGATTTATGAAGTTTAAGGTTGTTGAGTTGATGCTCATGACAAAGGAAGCCTGGAGCTGCCTTTGAGAGCAAAATGCCACATGGAGCCATCAAGCCGCCCTGCCGACCTCCAGCATACACTGACTTCTGTGTTATTTGTTAATACAGCACAATAAAAAATTCAGGAATTCAAAATTACCTAGATCAAGATCTGGTCCTTCGTCCATGGGTCCTGCCAATCAGGAAAGATCATATAAAATATTATCAGTGTAAGTCTTGCAAGCTACAAACCTTACAAACACACATAGCTATCTACTACACCACCACCATTTGATGGGACTTCATTAAATTCAAAATGACCCACACTGCTAAAATGGAGCAGTGCCCTTTAACATTTGTGAAAGGTTTGCTAGGGTTTGCTTTTTCTTTGCTGGTTGCTTTTAAACCATTAACCAAATACACTCTCAGTGCTTATGTGCCAAATTAGTGTTAAATTTAAGTCCAAATTTTTCCTCCAAATAAACCAAATTAAAAAAAAATGTATTCTCCCCCATATTACAGAAACAGTTGCTCAATACTTCAAGTTACCCTTTGTTTCGTAACCATAGGTTAACCTTATTACCCCTAAGACAGTGCCGGCAGTACCCATTAGTCTCTTTTGTATACATCATTTTTAAACCACTTATGAAACTAATAAAAAATTATAGTTTTCTAAAAACTGACTGTATTTTTTAAACACTATCCATGGTAATACTCAAAAACTTACCACCAGGCTTATTGAAGCCACCTCGCTCTCCAGCGCTGCTGGGGGGATAAACGAAGAAATGAAGGCCTTTCCCTTTAAAAGCCAGTACCGCTCTGAGCCTTGGGGGGGCTCGTGGGGAAGAAGGGCACTGGCTAAACACATCTCCAAACAATGCATCTCTCTCATCGTGTCACTATGCCTTTCTTCAGGGCAGCTTGCTCATATTTCCTTTATATACAACCTTGCTTGTCTGATTGTACACACCAGTGTGGTTGGTTTCTTTCATTTCCGGGGCTGGTATTAATAGTGCAATACTTGGCAAATTAGGGGGGAAAAAGAGATCCCAAATGCCCACCCCCATCAGCTGAAAATCAGGGAAAGCTTGGTGTTGAGTGGAGGAGTAAGCTGGGAGGTCTGTGGTCATGACCCTTTCCATGTTCATAAAGGTGCACCCCCAACCTCTCCCAGGGGAGAGCCAAGTGAGGCCCTGGGCTTCCTAACAAGTCACAGTATAATAAAGCAGAAGACAACCACATTTAATGCCTACAACACACATCAAGAGGACGCATCCAGCCAATCTTCAGCGTAAAAGCCATACATTTCAGGGCACTAATGGATTTAACAATCACTGTGAAAGGAGAATTTACAACAAATACCAAGGCTCAACAGGCTGAGGGTGCAACTTTATAGACATCAGTTGAGAATAATGACAATGGCAGTATAATATCACTGCCTTACATATTTTAAAGGGGGAGGAAATATGAATTGGGCCTTTTTTTTCCCTTTAAAATTAAATAAAGGCAGCTCCTTGGTGGGAGGCCCTGAGTTTTTTCTAACCAGTATTGCACCTTTAATACCGAAATACACAATTTCAAGCTGTTGCATGCAGCTTTCTTTCCTTTTTAAAAGTACACACCATAAAATGTTCTCTCTCTTTAAACACAGAAGTTTACACTTTAATGTTATACAATTCTAGAGTATTATACCTCCTCTGGTTCATTACCAAACAACAAGTATGCAGTTACCAAAGTTACAGAAGGATTCCATTTATACAATGAATACATTTTGTTAAAAATATTCTATGTATATTTTTCCTCTCCATATGGACACCGTGTCTAGTCCCACTTTTCATTATGCTGCCGGCTGAGTACTGAGTACGGGTACTTTTTAAGTATTGAAGTGTATACAAGGCTCTCACTTTGTAACCTGTAGCATATAAATGCGACAAAGCATGTTAAAAAGTTTCCACGTTTAACAGCCAATGAAAATATCAAAATACTGAGGCAATGAAAAAGGGCATGTTAACAACATTGAGTGCCTTACCTGCAGAAGACACTGAAAACCATCACCACACCAGAATAAAAAAGAGGGGAAGGGAGTGTCCCTGTCCTGCCCCAAAGGATCCAACTGACTGCCTCACAGTCTGTTGGAAGCCTATGGGGAAAGTCATGATTTTTTTTTCATGGCTCCAGGAGAGACATCTCATCCAGAAAGAGGGGACCCCTCGACTAGCAAAGTCTAGCAAAATTAGTAGAATTATTACGTCTGGAGTATTAAAATGAATAAATTTTAAATTGGTTTTGCAATTGAAAAATACTAAGAATTCTAGGTGATTGGAGACGTGATGATAGTGATTTCAAGTGTCTATTCTATTTTAGATTTTAAAACATCCATAAAGAAGTGAAACCTTTATAATGGAATGGTATTTGCCAAATCAGATGTTTTGCTTTATATCAAATTGTTCATAAATATTTCCATGTTGTAAAATGATTGTTTCTTCCAATAAAGATTTCACCAAAGACTTTTTTAAGTTATGCAGAATATGAAAAATATTTTCAATTAGTGTATCTTTCAACAGTAAAGATTTGCTAATATAAAAATTAAAGATAAGCCTTTTATTTGAAGTCCATTTCTAAATATGACTCAACTTTTCCTTGAACCCACAGTAACATCATATCCAATTTGCACTTAACATTCTGCATAACTTTTTCACTAGTTCATATAGGGACAGAACACACACAGAGCTAGCCTTCTGATCATGTAACCACCGACAGTGAACCTCCCCTTTATTAAAGCACAGACATCAGGGAGGGAAAAAGGGGGGAGAAGGGAGGGAAAGGGCAGGCACAGGTAACGGGGCCACATTAGTGATCTAAACAGTGTTCTGAACCAGATTGTGCCGTCAATCAAAATGGTCAAACCGTTTAGACTTCTCTAAATCTCCAGTGGGGAGGGGTCCTATAATTCTATACATTACTCTGCAAAAAGCTACTGGAGTTTTCTGTATACCAGGTGCACCTCAGGCCATAGTTCAAGGTTTATGGGACCAAGATCTTCATCATTACGTTCAACAGTTCCAAATACAAACAGAAGTTGGGGACAAACATTGTGGCAAACAGCTGCATTCCTTTTCTGCAGTATATACACCAGGTATTTTAAGACAACCAACCATTCAGAGGCAATTAGTTAAAAACCTAGGCTTGTTAGAAGGGTTGTGTGTGTTCCATCCCAAGTCTATTACCCATAGAGGCTTTTGACCTCTGGAAACCATGAAGGGAACTGAAAGCTCTAGTTTCAAAACCATTCTTTGTTCTCCCCAACCCAACCAAGCAGATTGGCAGGGAAAAAAGCAAACTGCCATTTAATATATGCCACAAAGATGACATTTCCATGTTTTAGAAGATGACTTGGGCTCAAGAGATTGTCCATGGAAATGTAGAAATAAATTTCTTATGTCTTTCAGTCCCTTCTTTCCATTGAAAATCCTATGGATGAAACAAAATTAGGTAAAAGGAGAAAAGGTTTGCTCTTACCCCATTCCACCGCGTCCTCCTCCCCGCCCACCTCTGCTCATGCCTCCACGATCAAATCCCCCTCTTCCCCTGCCCCGGTTATCAGGGCCACTCATGCTCCGGTTCTCTCCTGGTCCGGAAAATCCTCCAGACTCCTGCCCATAAACACCCATGCTACTGGGGTGGTCCTGTCGGAATGAACCTGAGGAAAGAGTCACATCTGTAAGCCACGGACCATCATTTACACCACTGCCTGTTGTATTTGCTCCTGGAATCACAGAACTCTCAATCGCAAGGCGCTAACCAAGGCACAGTCTTCTTTATACCTGATACAACACCCCTCATTAATAGGCCCTTTTAAATTCAAAAAAACCAAGACCAAAGTAAACTTATATAGTTAGCCTAGAATAAACAACTCCCAAACAAAAAAAGTCCTCTTGCCAATAGTTTACAGGGTCTGGTATCCTAAGATGTCTCCAAAAGCTGCTTCTTTAAACTATACTCAACAAAAAACAAAGTTTCTTAGGGCTTTAGCATGTTGCTAAGGTTTGGGCTCCATCAAATAGCACTACGCATTTCACAGTCGTAACAAGACGTGCCCATGGATGGAATTTAATAAAAAAAGACAATCCAGGTAGAGATTAAACTGTGAAGACAAAACAGTTTTGAGTTTTTTAGTAACTTCTCCATATAAATAAAACTTCAAGTATTCTGTGAAGAGGATTTTTTTGCTTTATGGATGTAAACAAGCAGTAAAACCAAAACACAGCATTACTTGATTATCAAAATTGCAGTAGTCTTCAAGCTACCTGCTCACTCTCTTAATGAGTTGGGGTAGGCAGGCCATAAGGAATGCTGGATTCATTCACTACATGTTATAAGCACCCCAGAGAGCAGGACGGGCAATCTAAACCATTTTCTCTGGTGGTTACAAACTTTTTTTTTTTTTTACAAGGCATACGATACTAACAACAAACTGGAGAAAAAGCCCTGAAGTCTTTTACTGGGACATACAAACTGTTAGCCTGGATGTTATGCCCTGAAGAAGCATCCTGGAGTCCAAAAGTAAAACTGGTAAACAGCATTTCCCCACGTTCAGAAACTCCAAACATAACCATTCTTATTTGGTTTTCTCTCTTAGCAACTCACTCTGCTGCCCGTAGCTGCTGCTCTGTTGGCTATATTGACTTGGAGCCTGGCTGTAGGATCCAGTCTGGGGGGGATAACTAGTGGGCGGCTGCTGCCCATAGCTGCTTTGTTGACCATAGCTACTCTGCTGTCCATAGCTGCTCGGCTGCCCATAGGTGTTCTGCTGAGAGTAACTGCTCTGATCATAACTAGTCGGCTGTGTAGAGGAATAGCTGAAAGAAGAAAGAAAAAAAACAAGCTTTCAGAAGGGGCTTGTTAGTTCTTCAAGCTCCCTAAATACAAGAAGCATTCATAGCATGACACAGAAATCCTTAATAAACGCAGTTACTTTGTAACAGTTTGAATTTTAAGCTTTAAATGGGAGAGAAGGAATAATTATTAAAAGCAATCCATCTGTACAATGTACATTCCTTACAGAGGCTCCTACTTTACCCTCCACCCCTATTAAAACCAATTATTTTCGACTAAGTTCAAAGTGAACTTGGCGTTTACGTGCTTCCTGTGTTAAGGAAGAATATACATGTGCGTATCCAGAGATACGTGTGGCATTCAGTTCTAAGTCTGCCTCCAGTGATAATGATTTTTCTAAAGGTACAAGGCTGCCTGGTATGTGTGGCCACACAAAAACGGCATTTTCTCTGAAAATCTGTGTAAGTTTCAAAGTTTTTTTTGCTATAACACATGGTTTCAAAATTTCATCATCTATGAAATCTGGGCATCAATAAAGATGGATCAGGAAACTTCAGAAAACTCTACCACCACATCCCTCACCACAGCTATATGGATGCCTTAGCTTCTCTTCACCTAGTGTGCCTTTCAATGCAGACAAATGGCTCTCAGCGTTCACAGGTGCGGCAGGCTCTGTGGGAGAGCTGTTGGAAGCCCTGCTCACTACTGCTCTGAGCTATACAGAGACACTTATCCAGTCAGCTGTACTTGCTCCTAAACCTGTTCACATCTGTACTTTAACGGGCAAACCAATGAAATGAGCCCAAAAAGGGCACTCTACTTCTAGCAAAACTAAGTTAACACTAAGGACACAATACAGCCAATGCATTTGAGAACTTGGTCTAAATGAAACGTGAATGAGACAACTTGCAGGCCTTCCTCAAGAAAAGGCGTTGGCCCAACCACTGAAAGCCTGGTGCGTGAATGGACCTCTGAAGTTGTTAAAATGAAATGATTAAGGTAAAGTTTCCTTTTTAAAATGCCCTGTACTTTACCCATCCCGACAGCATCCGAGCAGGTGGCTTCTATGGCTCTGTTTACCTGCTTTCACATAATTCAGATGAATGAGAACAGAACTTAATGGGCAAAATTAAAAGGAAGAACCTAGAGTGGTAAAAATGATTTTGTTTGTATTTAGAAAGAAGAGTTACTGGCTGCCAGGTACTGCTATGGGATGAGGTTTTAATGTAACAATCTGTAGTCAGGCTTACCACTGGGATAGTCAGATAACAGGATCTCACCCCAGGAAGCAGAAAAAAGCTGGTCAACAACCTGAAAAAACTGTTTTGTTATTCTACTAGCTCAGTGGCCACAAGAACAAAGAGACTGACCTGGTAGGAGGATATGATGGTGGTGCTGTGACTGGCTGCATGGGGTAGCTCCCAGGCACCTGGGGATAGCTGTAGTTACTCTGTCCGTATCCTAGGCTGGGCTGGTTGTAACCCCCTGTGCTAGATTGAGGTTGACTAGTCTCAGCGGGTTTGTTACCATCCTGTGGTCTATAAGGAGAAATAAAAAGTAAGACATTTTTTTCTCAACCACAAAACTCTTCAGTTAAGAATTTATAATCTCTGAGCAATGTACAATGTCAGAATTGAGCTTGGAAATGAATACCACTGTAAAGCATATTCCATC
Organism: Smutsia gigantea; assembly: GCA_032199065.1. Classification (NCBI taxonomy): domain Eukaryota; kingdom Metazoa; phylum Chordata; class Mammalia; order Pholidota; family Manidae; genus Smutsia; species Smutsia gigantea. The sequence continues at coordinate 18,581 of JAVSCE010005977.1, read as the reverse complement.
GAACCCAGTTGTCAGTCCAGTTCTATTTGCTGGAAGAACACTAAGGAGGAGATTAAATTAATCACAGCCATTGAAGAGATACCGACACTCTCCGTTCCCCAACAACAGCTATCAAAGGCAAGCACAGTATTTGTGCTGCCAGTTTAAGTGATGTGGGAGGGGACGTGGTTTCTTAGGGAAGATGTTTTTTCTCAAAAAGGACCAATGACAAACAAGGAACTTTAACAATAATGTAAGTTTTAAGTTACAGCAATAATTATGTAAGCTCAGGGCAATCTGTAAGTTTGGACTATCTGTGGATATTTGTTTCTTGTTTATTAAGAACGGATCTGAAAAAAACATTACCTAACTTGGACTACTGTAAATTAATCTAACCCTTCCTCAAAGTCTCACTAATGGAAAGAATCAGAGAAGGGCAGGGACATACATGGACACACACACACAAATACACACAAGTATATGCTCCTCTCATGCTCAGCTGAACTGGGCAATATCCTTGTTAAATCATGATCACCAATCCCAAACTCAATAATAAAACAGGCATTTCTAGTGCCTGTTAGCCCTAACAATTTAAAGCGAAGTTGTAGCAAAGCTTGAGCTATTTTAAGCAAAGCATCAAGAATTAGCAGGCAGACCAGAGAGGGTGTGAAAGTACTGGTCTCTCCAAAGAGCTGAAATGGGCCACAAGCCCCCTTTCCAGTGGAAAAGAGGGTAGAAGTCAGTGATCAGGAGACAAGACTGTTTTGATGTGGTGAAGATTGAAAATTAAGAAAAAAGGAACCAAAAAGGATGATTTATTAAAAACAAATTAATATTCAACACCGGCCCCTCCCCCCCGCCCACCAACTATAGCCTGGATACATTGTGGAGCACCACATGGGGCTTCAAACATTTGGCAACACTTTGAAGTGTCTGGGCTAACTGTAACAGTAAGTTAGTCTCACCTAACTACTACACAGGCTGTCCAGCTGATGTAAACTACCAAGTAGCTCTGATTACTCACTGTGCCTTTCAGAAGTAATTTCATGAGTGGTAGACAGAGCTATTTTCTTACCTCTACAGCAGACAAAAAGTCTAGGTTACAAGTTTATCTTGTTTATTCCCTAAAGTCTTCTTTCAAATCAGAATTCAATGTTCTTTTAAGATTGTCTGCAAAAGTCACCTAAGTGCACTGCATAAAGCAAAGAGCTGGACTCTTCTGTTAAGTAATAATGAAAACTGCTTAGCTGCAAACCAGTCATGAAGTATGAACTTTGCCCAAATATTAACCCACACAGCAGGGTACCCAGTTAAGAATTTATACTTGCCTGTGATATTTAGATTACCAAGCCACTACATAATAACAGACCAAATCATGTCAACTCCTTAAGCCGAGACACTGATGTTTGACTTCATATATGGACATACCCTTTATTGACACCTGGATATGACTTTCTTTAATCTTATGATGCTCCCCCCCTGCCCCTGAACAATGTTTTCCCCAAAAAGAAAACTGTTCACCCATTGATAGGATCAGTAAAACCAGAAAGTATCAAAAGTGAAATTTTATCAGCTGTCTGGCTATGAGGGAAAGGACTCATTTTTTTCCTGAGTTTAGAAAAGTAAATACAATATCCTCCTCCTACCCCAAAAGGTTACTCTTCTGAAACCCGACAACATTCAGTGACATTTCTCCTTTTGGCCCTTGGAGAGCACCAATTCTCTACTAACTGGAGAGCGCTGTTTGTGGTGTGTGCAAGAACACAGTCAACACCTAAGTACACAAGAGTAACCATTCAAGGGAACTAAATCATGGATTTTCTAAGTGTGCACGCAGACCTGCCCTCTTTCCCAGACACCAGAGGCTGATGCACTGTAGAGTCAGGAGTAGGAAAGTGGGTCTTACCTTGCAGGTGCGGTGGCTGCTGGCTGTTGCCCATAGGCTGGGTAAGCAGGCTGAGTGCCATATGCAGACTGAGCTGCATAGGAGGCCTGCGTGGTAGTGACCGTAGCAGTGGTGGTATCGTAAGCACCAGTGCCGTACCCCTGGACAGGCTGACTGTATGCCTGGGGGGCCGTCGGAGTAGTATAACCTAGAACAAAGGAGAGCTACATCACATTTTTGGCTCCTCAGAGATCTGCCTAGACACTCATTAACAGACCATTTGCAAATCACCTAATTGAAATCATTATGATATTTAACCCCTTTAAGTATTTCCCCTTTAGTGAGAGTAACAACAAGCCAATATGTAAAGCCTAAGTTCTCTCTTTTGCTCCAAAATCACAAATAACAGAAAAAAGGGGATAGCATATGCTACAGAAAAATGTTGGTATAGAAAACAGTTCCTCTGTCCCCCCCCTTGAAAGGATTCAATTGGACACAAATCTGCTTTCACTAATTCTATACTGGTTTTGCTAGCAGGCCTTCTCTTAAGTTTCTCAACTACTTAATACCCTCCAAAAACTCTCAAACAGGAATAAAATGTCTCAGAGAGGGAAGTAAAGGGGAAACTATACAGCATCTTAAAATAGCTACAGAATAATGATCTAGGTACTAGTTTTAGCATCAAAACCTATAATTGAAATTACTTGCTTTTGGTCCCAAGCTCAGTATCACAGACAGTCCACATTTAAGGAAACTGGAAATTCCAGAGAACACATGTTCAGTTTTCAGTGGGAGATGTTAACAATCAACTGAACACTGTAAGAACTGCTATTTGCTTCAGGTAACAAATAACTAAAAAAATTCTTGTTACCAGCATTAAGATTTGAAATGGCATGTGGGTAACAAAGATTTATTACAAATTATATTTGCTTAAGTATAACCAACAAAGGTTATCTTATTTAACTTTTTTGGTAAGTTGTTTTGAATTAAATTTAACACTCCCAAAATAAATCTTCTAAAAGTTAAATGTTTTCACATAAAACTCTGAGATTCTAGGCCAGTCATCAAATCACCTATCTCCATTCCTCTTATTTACCCACCATACTCAAAAGGGTCCTTTTCCTGCTCATCAATATTGGAGGTAGAGCCCCTAAGGCCCCTTGCTATTTCCCTAACCAAGTGTCACAAAGACTTCCCTCACAGGTGTTTAGCAAACCAGGATAGGTTCTCTTCTGAGTTCCTGCCTCTGCCAGACCAGGCAGGATCCACGCCCTTTCACCTGGAACACGGGCTTAAGAGCATGACCAAAAAACCCCATGAAAGTCATCAGCTCCTAATAACTTAAGGCCCTTTCCTGTGCTGGGCTCTCCTCCCTTCTACTCTGCCTCATAATCATGAGCTCAAGCAAGCCATGCAATTGAAAGGTGGATCTAGTTGTTGGCACTTATATCCAAAGAAAAACCTAAATCTCATTTAAGTAGAAGTCTCAGTATTTAATTCAGTTCCAGTAAGATGTCCTCTCTATACACACACCTTACTAGCCAAAAACAAATACAAACACTCCTTTGCACAATCTGAAGTGTTACCTTTTGTAGCACAGAATATAGTATTTTCATCTCCATACTAAACATCTTAGGGAAATTCTGTGATCAATTACACACAAAACCAGTGATTTCCTTCTCAAAACCACTAGATTGAAAAGTATATGAAAGCTTATTTCACAAAACAGGGAGCCCTAAGCAATGGAAGCATTCTAAGTTTGCATGTTGTTCATCTGAACCGTTTAGAGTTTTTTTGCAGAGTCCTAATGTCAACCATATAAAGCACTCATTTATTTAAATTTAACTGGAATCTAATTCCACCTACCCTGTTACTCCTACACAGATTTTTTTCCCCTACATGATGACGGGCCATCTATAAGACTTATAAGAAGAGCAATTTAAAAAACCCCAAAAGCAAAAAACTGATCAGGGCAGTAACTTATGTCATAAAACTGTGCAGCAACAGTTAGAGTCTTGTAGTGCTAAGAATTACAGACACTGGGTCAATCATTAATTTTTTAATTTATCTGCAGTACCCATAAAAGCAGTCAAGCAAAATGAGCACAAATTGACAGAGCAAATTATTTAATGACAATCAAAAAGACCAACAGCAAAGACAACATATCAACTATGTGCTGATGATTTTTAAAGGAAAAAGTAGCAAGAAACATGACACTAACCAACCAGAATTTGTGTTCAACTTGAGCAGTAAAAATTAGTTAAGTTTAAGATTTCTAATCTAATTAATGAACTGAAATTTATACAGCCCCTTTTTCTCATGAAGTTTTATTTACAAAAATTGTAAAAGGAAAAAAGTGTCTTTTTACATTTCCCCCCCAGTAATAATCCAATGATTTTTATGTGTAAAGGTAGCATGAAGCATGAGATAAGGAAAGCAGCAGTGAGTGTGCCTGAATCCACTTAGGGTTAGGGCTGAACCTGTAAGGATCCAATTAGTTGGCCCATCAGGTTTGACGTTGGTTCCTACACTCCAAAGGTTGATGGGAAGATGAAGAGATACATGAAGGGTCCTCCATAAACTATTAAAATCTCAATTTCCTTATTATTATGAAGTACAATCTCTTGCTCATGAAAGCTACTGGTTTATCAGAATGGCTTACACTTTTCACATCCACAATTATGAGACTTTTTCAACCAGTGACAGTTGACTCTTGAACAGCATGGGTTTGAAATGCATGGGTTCACTTATGCATCAAATTTTTTCAATAAATGTATTGCAAAATATTTTAGAGATTTGCAACAGTTTGCAAAAACTTTTTTCCTCTAGCTTACTTTAAGAATACAGTATATGACACCTATATAATAGTTTTAACATCTATAGCCATTAACAAAATGTGTTAAATCTGCTCACAGTATCAGTAACCCTTCATGTCAACAGTAGTCAAAATTTACAGAAGATTTTCAACTGCATGGGGGTCAGCACCCCTAACACCTGCATTGCAGAGTCAATTGTCCATGTACAAGACCCCTACTACTATGTTTCCTATAAATGTCCTACAAAATAAAAAATAACTAAGGATTCTAAAGACTAGATCTAAGCTGTATTATTTATTTTCAAATGATTATTGTTCTTAGAAACAGGGGTAGGTGGTTGAAAGATACAAACTTCCAGTTATAAAATAAGTCAGTCACAGGGATGTAACATACAGCATGGTGACTTTAGTTAATAGTACCATATTGTTTATTTCAAAGTTGCTAAGAGAGTAGATCTTAAAAGTTCTCATCAAAAAAAAAGTGTTAACTCTGGGTAATCATTTCACAATAAGTTCATGTATCAAATTACTACATTATACACCTGAAACTAAAGTTTTATGTCAATTATATCTCAATAAAAAATAGCTCAAATATGTAAAGTTCATCTCACAATTTCAAAATTCTATGCTAAAATCTAAAATGCAGAGTCTTAGTTCCAGCTTTTCCTACAGTTTCAACTAATACCAATAGGAAGTTTAAACATTCCCCATCCTATTCAAGATATGCATTAGTCTGATAGATTACGAGGCACTTCCTATCCATTGTCACTCAATGAGATAAATTACAGATAGGGCTCCCCCTACTGAAGTCTCTTGATAGCCTAGGTATAATTTAGGGAACTGCAGATATTTGAAATAAAGAGTTTTTACACATTTAAGACTTTTGTATTAACTATTATTTTATAAGAATAAAAATGGGAGTATGGGTGGGGAGAAGGTAGGGATCCTGAAGTGTTACACTTTAACACAAAAAAATTATTGTAAAATTTATACACTCCACTCTCCCCAGTATGATGATACAATTTATTCTAATTCTTCAACTTTACTTTTTAGTGCCTTGAAATGCTGTTACATTTATATTTAAGACATACTATGGATTAAAAGTAATTCACTAACACAAACAAAATAAAATGTGTCTGGACTGAAAGCCAACCAACAGACAAACATAGTACATGCAGGGTGGCAGCCTGTTCCTCTGAATAAATCTAATCATGCAATCTATCCTTCAGGGACTAGGGAGAATCAGCTGGGGAGTAGTCATCGGAAATACCTTTGGGAAGATGAACAACTATTATTAAGGCTTGACACAAAACAATGTAAAATAAAACAAAACCTTTCCCAAAATCACATAAAGAACAGGACATGGACCTGCACATGGCACCTAAAGCAGTTTTCCATTAGCACCTTGTGTGTGATGTTAGAAAGTCTGAGGGTTAAACAAATGGAAACACCTAAAGGGTTAACATTACAGGGTTAGACAAGATGGAAAGCATTTCCCATGCAAGAATGAGCAGGATAGTCAAACCTGTACTGGTCCCTTCTACTGTGGAAAGCACAAAACAAAAAGTAGAGGGTACACTATCAGATGAAGCAAAGATGTGAAAATCAGTTTGATTTTTAAGCAGCTCAGTATAAGAAGGCTCATTCTTACCCAGTTATTAGCATTAGGCACAATCTTTTACATATTCTTCATTTTGTTGTGAGATCATTCAATATACTATATAAAACAGTTAAAAGGAAAAGTTCTTTCCTCCCTTGGAACTTATCCCACCCACATTCTACTAGAGATCCCTCAGAAGAATATATGGGAAAGTAACAAAAAATAGCTCCTCCTAAGAATAAAGAATCCCCAGACACCCAGGCATGGACCAGTATATACACCCTAGAGTACAAAAACAAGCCTCTAAGCGAACGTCCTAGTTGATGTGACCCAAAGTCTCTCTAATGCAGCCCTTACCAGTGGGAGGCTGTCCGTAAGAAGTTGCATAGGCGGTCTGCCCATAGGTTGCAGTGGTCTGAGCCTGGGTATAGCTGACATCAGTGGGCTGTCCATAAGTTCCATAACTTTGTTGCCCATATGCCTGCTCAAGGAAAATGGATGCAAGAATTTCATATGTGAACCTTGTATTTTAGCAATAAAATGGACTGACTTCCTTCCAAGTTTCTAAACTAGTTTCTAGAGTAAAAAATACTGCTTTCTAGTAAAAAGATTTTGAAAAACAAGTGACCACAGTACCATGAATGGTTATTTTCTCTTATCTAATTCACTCTTACTTTTGTAAACTTAACTACAAAATAGTTCCTGAGATAATTAGGTAAAATTTCAGTTAACTATACAGGAGATTAACAAGACCCTCTCAGGGGATGAGCAAGAAGGGAACAAGTATATAATTGCCAGCACTAAGGGCAGCAGTTTTAGCAACTGGAAACAAATGTTAAGACGACAAAATGAACAGAAAAAGAAAATGAAAATGGGACGAAAATCTGTCAAACAATTTTGAAAACATTTTCAATACAAGACTTAAAAACTGACACCATTCCAAAGAAAATGAACTAGAACACTGCATGTCTCCTTAAGGTTAGCACATCAAGAACACTATCTTCTGAACTTGGACGTCAGGAACACTTAAAACTTGGCAAGGAATGAGGTGTTCTTTCAAATATTAGCATGATCGCATTTTAGATTTGAATGATCAGTTACGTAACATCTGCCAGAGACCTCACATTCTGCCTGTCCTAGAAAGTTTCTGTGGCAGTGTTATCCATTTTATGCCATGAACCATTTCACGTTTTGAAATGACCTTGAGAACAGTAGGAGGCTAATTTCTAGAATCTGTTGGCTAGATTGATGTATTGGAAAGAACTCAGAAGTGCCACAGCTAGACAGCTGTAAGAGCTGACCCCACCCACCACTAACAGTGCGACCACTGGAAATGATGTAGTATCTATGCACTGCAATTTTTTTCATCTGCAAAATGCTGTAATACACCTTCCTCTGCAGAACTACTCCATGATTAAGTTAAATAAATTGAAAAATAAAATATGCAGAAGGACCTAGTATGGAGCAAGGAACCTCACTCGAGAAATACGAGATGGTTTCATTTATAATGACACTCCTGCTGTGAAAGTTTAAAATGTCTGGGTATTTTATGATTGTAAGCACAGTACACTCTTCTACTACCTAACTACTGAAAACAAACAAAAAATAGGAACTATTATCTTAATGACTGATAAAAATATTTTACTTGGGGATGCAGCCATGTATAATTATATTAAAGATTACCTGGGTGGTCTGTGCATATCCTTGAGTGGGCTGAGCGGTGTAAGCACTGTAGCTGTTGAGAGAAATTAAATACAAGACTAAATATAGAACAGATTCCATTACAAAATCCTCTACAACTACAGGAGGGTCCATATCACACCCCAAATACTGTTGTAGGACTGACTTACCCCTGCTGGGCTGCAGCTTGGCTATAGGTACTGTAATCTAGAGGAAACAGGAAAGAAAATAGTGTGACATTAGCACAGAAGGAAAAAAGGCAGGAGTTCAGGCAACAGGAAGATGAATTCTTTAAACTGTTTAGAGAGGATCAATACAGGTCCAAATGAGTACCTCTTATCTCTCAATACCAAACCAAAAAATAAGTCTAAGCCAGTTAAACTCAAACTTTGAATATAGCGCCAGTTAATGAGGTCGAGATCAGATGATTTGGCAAAGATACTCTGAATGTTCCCATGACCACAACCCCCCCCCCTTATTTGCTGGCTGTTATTGCCTTAAGACTGCAAACAGTAAGAACCAACAGGATCGTATAAAAAGAAGGCATGCAACAATATTACAATGTTTAACATCATACTGGTTTCATCAGTAGCTGCAACTCCTCAAGAACTAGTTTTTCTATTACTCCCTCACACTTTTCCAAGTTAGACCAACAGTAATTCCTCTGCAGAACTGTGAAATTGAACAGCAGAAAACAAGAGGACAGTCACCTCAATCCAGTGTTTTAAAGTCTTTGCTGACTGTAACCAGGCTACATCAGTATAATGACTCAAAAGCTAAACACATAAATCCCAGTGAAGTAGAGCTAAGGCAAAATTGCAATAATAAGCAAAGGAAAAGCATTAATTTTGGGGGAGTAATTTTATTTTGGGGGAGTAATTTTGTTTTAGGTAACACCATCTGTTTAAAACTCAAAATGATTTTAACTTAAAAAAAAATACCACAAACTTTCTTCCCCCTCTTATTAGTAACCTTTCTACAATTTTGCTTCATACGAAATTTATAATGTGCATGGAGAGGGACTAAAAACTGGTCCACTGAGGTACCTGCAAGTACTCAAAACAAACACCACAATAAAATTAAGTTTTCACAGCACTACTGCTTATACAGACATATATTTTAAAAAGTTATCAAGTATTTAAAGAAATTTATGCTCAATTCTTTGCTCTCCATGAGAAGTACATATCTTATTTGATGTCAGAGGAAAGTTGCATCATTAGGGTTAAACAAAAGGGTCCTTTCTTTGCCAATCAGAAACCAGTCCATCTGAAAGCAACATGTGACACCTCAGCTCTTCACCATAGGGGTTTCTACCCCGACTCCATCCAAAGCCTGCTCCCAGTTCCACCTGGCCTGGCCTGAAAGTATTTTGCTGAATCCAGTCTCAGTCGGCTCATCTTTCAGCCTCTCTACACTCACTTGGTTACTCTCCTTCCTCAGCACACCTGTAACTCAGAACCCTGAATCATCATCGACTGCCCAAAGGCTACTCATAATGAACAAACTGATTTGTTCAAGACAACCTCAGGGCAGTTTAAGGTTAAACCCTAAGGCATTTTCAATAGCACTACAAGTCATGTTCTGTATTTTGGCATATAAAAAGCAAATGCAAATCACTTCATGTGGCATTCGCAAAATAAACATACGAATGAAGTAATCAAAAATCAAATATTCAGCCTATATTTTCCTGAGTTTTCTGCGCTAAGAAGTGATTCTAAACTGCTGACATTTAAGTTCAATTTTTGCAAGAGGACTTTTATGTAAAGAACAGTTATGTAAAACATTAAAACTGGCAAAGCTGACATGAAATAATGATCTCAGATCAGTGTGAAACCAGCCAACTTAGCTCCAGTTGGTGAACTAAGGGAAGTAGTGAATTCATTTCATGAGAATTTATCTATCTAAAGCAAACAATATATGGCTTCAAAAATACCAGTGACACAATGGTCATATTATTTAACAGTTTATGTTTTGTTTTTAACCCCAAAATTTGCAAATGAAGACTTCACTAAAAATACAGGACTGGTTGAGAAAAGGGGGGACTGTGACGGAGGCCTCTAGGCTGCAGGCAATGTTCTATTTCTTGCTCTGAATGGTGGTTACTTGGTAGATCGCATTGTTAAACTTGGGCATATACTTTAGATACTTTTCTATATATGATACATACTGAAAAAAAAACCACCTAACATTAACATTACCAAGGCAGTGGCTTTTGGGTACTTAATGGCAGTCACTACAGTGAGCAACAGTAGAGATTTGGAGCTTCAGGATACATAATGAGCTTAAGTCTGTATGAGGCAACTTCGTGGAAGCCAAAAATGCTTTGATGTAAGGTCAGAAGTTAAAAGCTCCAAAAAGATCTTAAAAGGTCTTGCCTAAGGAAGGAAACTAAGTCCAGATAAATTACCAGATTCCCCAAAAGGTTCCCCCAGCCGGGCCTACTACTGTTGTGTCTACAGAAACCACATTGTAATTTTAATACAGTTACATGGTGGTTACCAGTAAACAGTGTGAACAAAGCTGACTGAAAAACTGGAACCTACAGCCAAACAAAAAATTTCAACATACACATTCTGACTCCCCAAGCTTACCAGGGAAGGGAGAGTAGCACTCACCCTTACACATTTCAAGCACTGCAGGAAGAGGAAGGTGAAAAAGGCTGAGGAAACCATTTCCCACCAGGATGCGTCCTGGACTATGGCAGAAGAGTCCTCTCTCTTCTGGGGGCACTCTGCACCCCGGCCCCAACAGCCAGCATTTACCCTCCTGTTTACCGACCACACTGTTCGGGAGAGTTAAACTGTCCTTCCGTTGCTGGATTCTGGACTCTTTTCAAATTAAAACCCCGAAGGGCCCAGAGCTTTTCCTGCCTTCCCAGCGGTCTTCACCCAACTGCCTCCTGTAACGCTGGACTTAGGCTCCCAAAGAACACCCCGAGAGGAAAAATGCCCCACCCGACCAGTAACCGCAGGTTAGTGCACCAACAGCCTGGAAACTGAAAGTGCTGTTAGGCTACATTCTTAAACGCTTGGTGCAGAAAGGCCCACCGTAACCATCACATTCAAGCTCCCACCCTAGGCTTTCTTTCAAGGTCCAATATGTGTCTCCTTTTCCTCTCTTCTATCAGTCCACGAAATAAACAAGCTTGTCTTGCAATAAACGTGCAGAACGACTGCTTGGGCATAATTCAAATGCCGACTTGGGCCTTTGGTTTCTCGTAGGTCAAAGAGGCCAGAATTTTCTTTCGGTAGGGATGTTTGGCCTTATTATTCAACAATCTCCCTCGGCGTTTGCTGAAATATGGCCCTGGGAAGCCACTTAATTGCTTTCTGGGAAGGGAATGAGATGGGATTAACGGTAAAAACGAGAAGCAACCGATTGAGAGACTCTGAACGGCGGGAGCACACGTTCCATCTGAAGCCCGGTCGGGCAATAGTTCGGCATGGGGCTGCAACGGGCCGAGGGTAGCTCGACGGCACCGGACGCCCAGCTGATCTAGTCTTAAAGATGACGGGGCTCCAGCGCATAGGTCGGTGCCCCTCGGCTCACAGATCCGCGAAATCTTTTTTATTTGCACTCCCCCCGCCCCCACCTCCCCACCGGCCTTCTGAGAAGGTGAGGCAGAGTCGCCCTCGGGCTTGGGCCGCCTTCCTGGAAATGGGGGTGGGGTGGGGAGTCAGAGGGACCGCGGGCCTGCGGCTTCCCCAACCAACGACCTCCCACCCGCCGTTTCGGGGTGCCGGGCTCAAGGCCCGGCCGAGCCCTCCCCCACCTCCACGCGGGGCCCTGCAGCAGCAGGCCCCGCCCACGTGGCGGGCAGCCCGGAGCGCGGGGACAGACGGTCGCCACACAATGGAGTCCGCGGCAGAGCCCGCGCGCCCCCGCCGCCGCGAGCTCCCAGCGTGCCAGGGGCGCCGGAAGGTTCCAGAACTGGCCTGCCCGGTTGGGGGAGGGGAGGGGAGGGCGACGCGGGCCCTCGAGCTTGTCGGGCCGCGGCGTACCTCACACCCTTCTCGGCTACTCCATTCAGTCGTCCCGACCACCCCCAGGGATAAGCGGCCCCCAGTTTAGGCATCCCGGCCGTCGCCGGCTCAACTGCAGTTCCACCACACTCACCCGTTGACGCCATTTTCTCTCCTTCCTTCTCGTTCTCTCAACGTCCGTCTCCCTCTCACTTTCCCTCTACGCGCCGCACTGCGCAGGCGCGAAATCCGCAACCTCGGGCGCTACCATCGGACCAGGCCACGGGGGTGGGGGAACGAGGGATGAACCACAGCTTTCCCGTCCTTCCTGCCCACCGCTCTTGTCCTAATCCTCTGTAAAGAGCGCCGAAAGTGACACACGGCCAAAATAGCACCAAAGAGGTCGGAGCGGTAGGTGAGGGGGGGTCCTAGTATCAAGCTGGAGTGATTTACCGTACGAAGCTAATTTGTTCGGAATGGTTAAGTCCGCTGGCTCTAGGGACCGTCTCTGAAGAGTCTGCCTTGGAGGGAAACGGAGGGCGGCGGGAGGGCTGGGGGAAGGGACCCGGGTCTAGAACAACTGCTGACTAATCGGCGGGCGGCGGGGGTGGCGCGCTCGCCGGACAGCCGGGGTCACGCGCCCGAGTACGAACAGAATGGGCTCGGGGCGCTTAGCCCCCCGCGGGAAGCTAGCCTCCCGACTCGCAGCCGGGGCCCTCACTCGGCCTTCCGGGGGCGGGGGGTGCGCTCCGCAGTGAGTACCCCGGACACGTGGCCCGGGCCCGAGGGGGAGGGGACCGAGGCTGGTAGGCTGGTTGGGAGGCTCCGAAGGTCCCGAGACCCGCCCCCCGCCCCCCTCTAGTAAAGGTCCAGGTTGAGAAAGCCCTTTAATCACCCCCACCCCCCCATCTTATTATATCCTTGTTTTTGCAGAAGGGGAAACTGAGGCCCAAGGAATTTATGACTTTCCTAAAGTCACAAAGCTGAATCAGACTCTACACCCTGGGACCCCCCCCGCCCCCCGATTCTCTCCATCATCCGGAAGAATCTTTCCCCGACTTTGCCTTCCCATCCTGTCCTGTCTTCCCAGTAAGGTAGGCAGGGTCTGATGGTGCATAGCCCCACTTTATAGATGAAGAGACCTGAGGCCCAGAGGGTTTAAGTCTCAGTTCTTCAGGCGCCAGGGGAATGATTGTGAGGCTTGCACCAGGTGCGTTGGCTCCAGGCAAGGCTGGTACCTGTTTGCTTTCACAGGACTCAACCCAGTCTCTTCAGGCCCAACAAAGGGCGGGCTTCGCCCAAATCCCTCAGGGACCTGGAGCTAGGCTAGTGCCTTCCTTTCAACGAACACGTTGGGGAACTTGGGGATGAGTAACAAGAGCTCCCTTCTGCTCCCCACAAAACAGACCACCTGCCTAGGGAGACGGGCTAAGCTGTGCTCATTAGATAGGGAAGATCATGAAAGGGAGGCAGGGGTTGGTGGCTAGAGGACAGGAAAGAGTCATTGGAGCTGGGCTTCAAGGGGTGAATAGGAGTTTGCCTGTTGGCGACATGGAAGAAAGCACATTGCAGGCTGAGGAGCTTTCTACATTTTTCCTGCAGGAGCCTGGCAGGTGGGTTTTGAGGCTGTATTATACTCTTGTCAAGGGAGCAGGTGAGGCAGCCTTGTCTCTCTGGGATTTGGTTTCTGCTTTGTTAAATCAGCTCATGAGAATACTGAGCTAGACAGAGCTGGCGAGGGGGCAGGGAGTTCCAGCAGGGGGTGGAGGATAGGTTGGATAAGAGAGGAGAGAACAGTGGGCAGGGAATTGGCAGTTTGAGGGCCAGAGCTTGGACCAGTTAGGTTGGAGCAGTTTTCCATGTTGAGGCCCCCTCTTGTTGGGCCAGCTGATGGCTACATCTGCCTGCCACAACTAGCCGGGATGGCTACAGTTTCCCTAGCAGGAGCTGTGGGCCAGGCTCTTTTTTAGCCTATGAGGAAAGGACTTTCTAATCCCATTTTACAGATGAGGAAGGAACTACTCAAGAGGCTGGAAAACTGGCTTAGGTATATGCAGCAGAAGGGAAGGGAGTGGATACTGGAACCTTCCTATGAAAAAGCAGTCCTAGGGCCAGAGGGGCTGTGCAGGGGGCTAGAGGAAGGAGACATCTTATCAGTTTCACTTAGTGTGCACTCCGGGTGTGGGAGTCCTGGGGCCCCTCCTCTAACCCTTCTGCCCCACCTCCTCCCTAATCTGCCTGCCCATTGGCTGGCCTCGTCCCCTCAGTCAAGGGCTGCTGAGGCCATCTGGAGCTTCTAAGGCTGGGCACAGTGGAGGCGAGGAAGAAGGAAGGTGCTGGTCTGCAGCCCAGGGTAAGAGGGAGGCAGAGAAAAACTGGCCCTGAATTTGCCCTGGAGGGCTGCACCCATTTTGGGGCAGTCCAGGGCCCCAGTTCAACTAACAGGGCCCTATGCCTCCCTCCTCAGGCCCCTCTTTAGGGTCAGGGTCAGGGCTCTTTTGGCCTGGCCCTTCCCCAACCTCACACATAAGCAGATGGGATGGCAAGGTGGCTGAGCACATGGTTAGGGTCTGAGCTCCTCCGTGGCCAAGTTGCTGGGCCTGCCTCTGCAGCCTCAATTTCTGCTTCTGTAAAATGGAGCTGTTGGTCAGGTAGTTGAAAGGAACTCAGGTAAAAGCTGCAATAATAACGGTCATCGCTCTTTTCCTTTACTCCTAGCACACAGCCCCAAGACCACCCTTGACCACCTCCAGCCAAGTTATGCTTGCCAGGGGCCCCCCTGGCCTGCTGTCCCCGGCACTGCCTCTCGCCTCCTCAGTCCTGATGGTGCTGCTGAGCAGCCTGTGGCTCATAGGGGCCGGTCCCAGCCTTGCCCTGGCCCCGGAGCTGCTGCTGGACCCTTGGCAGGGTGAGGGCCAGCTACACGGGCCTTGGGAGAGGCAGACTTGCTATAGGGCCTCCTTGCAGTTGGCAGGAGCCACATGCATCCTGCCGTGGTCAAGCAGGGATAGGCCCCAGTGCCCCAGGGAAGGTCAGCCTGGGTGGGAGCATGCCTGGCTCACCCACAGCCAAGAAGGGAGGGCAGAGGGGTGGGAGCCTGTGACTAGAAATTCTTTTTAGATGGCTTTGCTTTCTGATGGCTTTCTCTTGAAATAAGAACTAAGACTCAGCTAAGCACGAAAATGGGGACAAGGTGCTGGGGTTTGAGGAGTAAGCCCTGCTGAGTGCCCATTTCCCAATAATAACACCAGCTTCCATTTACATTTGAGGAACCCAGATGATGCTCACAGAGGCTGAGTGGCTCATCCATAGTTGGTTGCTCTTGAGAAGACTGGTGGGTCAGGCTTGTTCTGTTTAATGCAGCAGGGGAGCAGCCAGTGTTTGGAAGTTCTTGGCCCCTTCAAAAGTGCTGGCAGTGGGGACTTTGGCTTCTGGGGAGGGGAGGCTGGCTTAGCAGGTGGCCCTGGTGGAGAGTCATTCCCAACCTGGCACACCTGGAACAGCTCTGGGGGTTAGGACCCCTAACCTGGTGCATAAGCCCCTTCTCTCTCCCAGCACACCGGCTGCTCACTCATGCCCTGGGCCACACAGCCCTACCTGGCCTGCTCCTGAGCCTGCTGCTCCTGCCTGCCCTGGGCTGGCAGCAGGAGGGCCAGCTGGGCACGCTGCGATTCCTGCATGCCTCTGCCCTGCTCACCCTGGCTTCCGGGCTGCTGGCTGTGCTGTTGGCGGGCCTCGGTGTATCCAGTGCAGCCAGTGGCTGCGGATATATGCCTGTCCACCTGGCCATGCTGGCGGGGCAGGGTTACTGCTCTAGACGGCCCAAGGGGGCACTGCCACCGTGGCTGCTGCCATGGCTGCTGCTTGCCCTGACGCCACTGCTCAGCTCAGAGCCACCCTTCCTGCAGCTCTTCTGTGGCCTCCTTGCTGGCCTGGCCTGTATCCTTTGCCTGGGCCCAGGGCCCATGTGGACATGTAGATTCTGTGGCTGGGTCCGCAGAGTGCCTGAGAAGGGAAGTTCTAAGACCAGCAAAGCTGGGAAGCTGTGCCCATACATTCTAGGGGCATCTCTGAGTTCTCTAACCAGACTCCGGGCTGAAGACTCGGGCTCATGGCTAGCGGTGGTGCTGGTTACAGTTTAAAGGGTAGTCTAGGAGGAGGAAGGTGGCCCAAAGAGGCACATAACTGGACCTCCCCGATGGAGGTGGCATCTGAGATAAGACATGCAGGATGAAGGGTTCAGGTGAAAAGAAGTGAAGAGAGCAGGGCAGAGAGAGCGCAAAGGCCAGGGGCGAGAGTGAGTGTGGGGTGCTGAAGGGGGACCACCTGTGGCTGCTGGTTGCAGGTGTGTTTATCATAGGCTTTTGTTCCAAAGATGCTTAATGCTTGTTGGGGAAAACAGTGCAATCAGAATGGTAGGCCCAGACTGACCCCCTGTAGTTTAGCACTGGGGACACCAGCTGCCCAGGCCTGGCTGAATCCTGAGTCGGGAGCATGTTGCCCTGGCTGAGGGCAGTAGGGGTGTGTCAGGGGGCCCAAAGGTGGGTCTTGAATCGCAGACCTGAGCAGCCACTCAGAACAGAGTGGGGCAGGGGGCGGCTGAAACGGGACAAGACAGGCTTTAGGACGAGGCTCATCTGGCTTCATCTCTTACTGGCCGAGTAGCTTCAGGCAGGTCCCTTTTCCTCTCTGAGCCACCACTGCTGATGAGGGTGACGACACACCCCTTGCAGGCCGGCAGTAGGGAGACATGAGCGAATGCCCATCACACGTTTGGCACAGGGCCTGGCATGCTGTCTGGGCTTGCCCATGGCTGGTTTTGGTTTTCCTTGACCAGCCGCCCTGCCCTGGGCAGAAAGATGGAGCTGGAGCCTTCCGGTGGCTGGAGCTCTCAGAGCAGCGGCTGCAGGCGCTCGAGGAAGGTGTCTTCTGCAGGGCGCTGGCAGAGTGCTGGCCACTCAGGCTCCTTCCCTCGCCAGGCAATGTGGCTGAACTGCCTGTCAGCCATCCTGCTGGAGTGAGGTGAGGGTGGTTCCAAGGACACTGGCCCTGGTGGAAGCTGTGGCAGTGACTGGCAGTAAGGCCCTCTTCTGTTTCTGCCCCTCCAGGCCTCCCACCCCTGGACCGCCTTACGTGTCCTCCCCTAGCCTTTGGTCCCACAGTGAAGGCTCTGCCCTGGGGCCTGCACTGCCAACCTGGGAGGGCTCCTCAGAGGTGGGCCTGGCCTGGGCCAGTCCCAGCTTACCCCGAGGCACCTCGCTGTGGGCATCCCTGGATGAGCAGATGCTGCAGGAAGGGATCCAGGCATCGCTGCGTGAGGGGCCAGCCCAGTGTCCTGAGAGCGCACTATGGCTGCCTAAATCCTCTGTCTCTTCTCTGCGGTAAGGCAGGGCGGGCAGGGGGTTTGTCCTCTGGGGTGGGAGCTGGCGGTGGCCCTGACAGTCCTTGCCTGCCCCATCTCCCCCCACCCCATTCCAGGCTGCAGCAGCTGGAGCGCATGGGCTTCCCCACAGAGCAGGCGGTGGTGGCACTGGCAGCCACAGGCCATGTGGAGGGTGCTGTGTCACTGCTGGTCGGCGGGGAGGTGGGGGCTGAGGCCCTGGTGACTCAAGGGAGGAGCGGGCCTGCCAACCCAGAGGGTCCTGGACCCCCCTAGCCAAGGTGGGCTCTCAGGTGACAAGAGGCCCAGCCTTGGGTAGGTAGTCTGAGTCCAGTCCTGTCTGCTGAGAGTTGCAGCGGGGTGCAGGAGAGGCCCCTTCAGCACCCTGTTCTGGTCTTATTTAGAATAAAAACCAGTTCACTTTTCAGCCTGGACCTCCTTAGGGGGCAGCAGTTGTGTCTGACTCTTCTGTGTTGGCGTCAGGTGGAGGGATGAATGAATGAATGAACAGTGAACAAACAGCCGATTGCAGGAGAGCCGCTCCCTGCCGTCCAGAGCCCCAGTATCACTGTCCCCATGCTGTGCAGCCTCTTCCTTCAGGAAGCTGCAGCTTCCACTTTGGGGCCTTTGCTGTGTCGGATCCTCTTTCAAGGAGTGTTCATTGTTCATTTCCCAGCCAGTTTCTGCCCACCTTCAGATCTTAGCCTACACAGAGACTTCTTCCAGGAAGCCTTTTGGATTCCTCAGGAATGTTGTCCCTTTGCTGTCCGCAGTCCCATGTCCCTGCAGGACAGGGACCACTTCACTTGACCTCGAGCAGGCTCAGTGGCTGGTGGCTGTGCACGGATGGGTCCAGACCCCTCTAAGTCCCCCAGGAAAGGGGTATGTGGACAGAGGCAAGAGGGCAGAGGGCGGGGGGCATGGGTGTGAGCTGCTGATGGACTAGGGGGAGGAACGAGGCAGGGGGCAGTGCAGAGAGCACCCTGTCCTGGGGCAGCCTGCACTCTGGTCACTTGTGGGGCTGTACCCCAAGCCAGGGCCGGAGTAGAAGGGCTGTAGAGACTGACCCTGCTGTTGGTCACTGGTCAGGGGCCAGAAACAGACTGGGGAGCCCGAGGGCCACACCATCAGTGTCATCTTACAGGTGAAGAAACTGCGGGTCTCCCAGTCCAGAAGCTGCCCCGAGGTCTGCTGCTCCTTGCTTCCCTGGCCTCTCAGGGGCTGCAGCCATTGCTGGACACCTGGCCAGAAGGTACGGGTAGGCTGAGCCTCTCTGTTTG